>SNQJ01S0151747.1:0-18843 GCA_010110895.2 Picea sitchensis
AAGAACTTGGATTTTGAAGATGTATGAGAACTATCATCGTTTGAAGCTTCCTCCATCCTTGCAAGATATCAAACTTCAACACAAAACTTGCACAAATACCAACAGCTAAATCTCAAGCTATCAATGGCAAATACATGAGAAAAACAAACTATGCTCTGATACCACTTGATCTGAAAATAGAAGGTTGACTTTTTATGCTATGCAAGCACCCTCTACTTCATTAAAATAAACTTTACAGGACCTTTCTTCATGTGTTAAAATATGCAAGATAGTTTATGTGCCAAATTTATGTATCTTATTATAAATACTTATATATGAGGATATGTTCTTTTAAATGGTTATATATGTACTTTAAATAAATACACAACAACATAACTTGCAGCAAATAAACCATCAAACTCACAACAATAACAAGATGATAAAGGAGTTCACCCCTCTCCGGGCTACATCTCCTTGAGCCTCCATCAATGGACTTGGCTCTCTGGGATTAATTTGTCAAATATTATTTTACAAGATGCTTCTCAACTCCAATGGAAATACTGACTGTACCATTGGGATCAGAATACATAAAAACCCCAAAAATGACTAATAAAACTCTGAAAATGGATCATGGCTCATCCGGGCATGACCTCTTCTACATGTGGCCATAAGCTTCCTTGAGATTCTCTTTGGAAAAAACACCTGTAAAAGTCCTCAAATGGATCTGAAACCTATCCCAAAGTGTTCAGAGCATAATAATTAGTCAAAAAATGATTATTCAATCACATAAAATAAACATAAGCTCATCTGAGCAAGACCTCAAACAATGAGGGCTTCAAGCTCCCTAGAGCTTCCTGAAAACTTCAATGGTTAAAAACCTACAAAATAAGTCTTCAAATGGCCTTGATAACAGTGCCAATGGATTTAGAACATCCAAAAACCCCTAGCTGGGCTTTTACGACACCTCAATCGGCCAAAAGATGAAGAAGATAGGCCTCCTGCCATTTTCTTCCTTCAAGCTTGTTGTCTCTGGTTCGCCAAAATGCGCCTCCTGTACGTTGAACCCAGAACACGCTCCAAAATGCGTGCTTAAACCCAACACACGCGCATAACCAAAAAATGGTCCAAACTGTAGGACGGTTAGGGCACCTCCAGCCCCTAATCGCCAAAACCACGGGCATATGTGGGTCATAGAACTGACCACATATATAAAAAGGGCTTAACTTTTAAAAGCCAATAATTAAGCGCCACGTGTTGGGTGCATGGACTGTCCGTTGAAACCATTTGAACAAACTCCCACACTAAGATTTAAGGTCATATGGATTACACATAGAACCGGGGCTTTAACCGTTTTATAAACCAAATGCGCACGCGAATGTATAACCACCGGTCACATGTGATCACCGCAACTGCGGGCTGGGGCTAAGCCCCAGCCCGACCCCCGCGCCAAAAATACAATAGTTTCAATTTAAATAAATTTAAATACATATGTTTATTAAGAAACACCGTGCGACGCATTGGCAGGGCGGACTTGCCAAGACTTTGGACTATGGGAGAGGTCCACGGTTCGAACCCCACAAAGTCCATAAATTTTGAACAAACAACCAATGCCATGGTGCCACGTGGCAACCCACGACTGGGCCATGTGGCACCTCATAATTTGCCAAAACCATGCCACGTGTCACAACACGATTCGTCCAACTGTCAGCCAATCTGAAACTGCCATGTCAGCATGTGTCAACTCATCTCTGCCATGTCATCTCTTCCACGTCAGTGTACGGTCATGCCACATCAGCATCCGTACGGACTATACGGACTGCACAGTTAGCATCCCTTTTTTTTTTTACCTGTTTAACAATTCGAACAGATCACGATATCTCTCGCTCCCGATGTCCGTTTGAGATGAAACGAGTTGCATTAGGTTCATGATGATGAGGGATACACACCCGTTCGTTTTGAGGCAATTCTGAGAATGTTGATTTTTGAGCTATATTTTGACCCCTGGTCCAGATTTTGATCATAATCCCAACTTATTTTCACAATTCCTTGAATTTATCTGATGTGAATTCTCCTCCATTATCTTACCTTAAGATATTTATCTTCTTTTCAGAAAGGTTTTCAACAAGTACTTTGAATTCTTTAAACTTGTTGAATATGTCTCTTTTAACTTTCAAAAAGTAAATCCAAGTGTTACGTGAGAAATAATCAATAAATGAAACATAATATACATACCCACTAAGTAAAGTGGCTACTATTGGTCCACATATGTCTGTGTGTATGATGTCCAAGGCTCCTTTGGCTTTGTTGTTGTTGCTTGGGAATGGTTTCTTCTTGTTCTTTCCTTGTGCGTGTCCCTTGCATATGCCTTCATGATTCACTTGGGTCTCTAGAAAACTTGTCACCATATTTCTCATGATCGATAATGATTTGTAATGTTTGTGAGAAAATCGTCTATGCCATAGCTCACTCAGAGTAATTTTACTGTGTACTA
This sequence comes from Picea sitchensis, assembly GCA_010110895.2. Lineage (NCBI taxonomy): Eukaryota > Viridiplantae > Streptophyta > Pinopsida > Pinales > Pinaceae > Picea > Picea sitchensis. Next base: position 2,471 of record SNQJ01S0151747.1, read on the forward strand.
ATGATGAATCTAAATGTCCCTTCAATTTGTATAGACCTCCTTCTTGAACACCAATCACCACAACATCATCAAAATAATTTCCTCTTGGCCACATGAGAACATCACCATCAATTAAAGCAACTGTGAATCCTTTCTCATCCAAAGCTAAGATAGAAAGGAGATTATTCTTCAAACCAGGTACATACAAAACATCCTTAATCTTCATAGGATTCCTGGAATCCAATCTGTATGAAGCTTCTCCTACTCCTTTAATGGGATATTGATAGTCATCACCGAGCTTCACCTTGTGAGGTGAATCCTTCTGAACTAATTCTGAGAAATAATCCTTGTAACCTGTCATGTGCTTAAAAGCACCACTATCAATAATTCATGTGTCACTTCCATGAGTAACTATTCATGTAATATCTGATATCAATACATATTCTTCGCTTGAATCATCTTGTTTGGATCTCTTCTGATCAGGTTCATCGTCTTCTGCGGCATGAGAATGATGTCTTTTATACTTTCCTTTTCTGACCTGATCTTTTGAGTGTGGACAGTTTACTGCAATGTGTCCCATCTTCTGGAAAATGTAGCATCTGTAATTTGAGTAATCCTTTTGAAACTTTTGTGTCTTTTGTGACCCTTGAGACTTTTTGTGAGTGAACCTCTTTCTTTTTCTTTCCTTTTCTTGCATGTGCTATAAGAGCTTGATTTTCATCATCACCTAGTTTCTCTTCTCTTGCTGTCAATCTAGCTTCTTCTTGAGTGAAATCCTCCTGAGTGCAATCCTCCCATATTATGCTAAACCTTTCTAGATTTCTTCTTGAACATATTCCCTAAATGAATGATTCCCAATATCTTGGGAGACCATTCAATGTAGTCATTACCAATTCAACTTCTTCAACTATGTCTCCAATGGATTAAAGTTGTTCTCTGATTTGAAACACCCTTGTGAAGTAGGATTGAATGGATTTTGAACTCTGCATCTTCACACTCTTGAGCTCTGTCCTCAACGTCATCTTCTGGTTGATATTATTGCCTTCATATAATCGAGATAGGGAATCAATCATTTTATTTGAAGTCTTCAACGATGAGACACGAGGGATCAAGTGATCTTTGATAGAATCTACGATACTCCTCTTTTCCCTAACCAAGTTATTCTTGTACTTTTCCTTGTTCTCATCTTCCTCTGGTTCTAGAACTTCTTCTTTGATGGAACCTTCTAGATCATTCTCTTCTAGAATGAACATTACTCTATACTTCCATGCTCATAAGTTATCAATACCATCAAGATTCTCATCAATCTTAGTGCTGGAAGTCATAGTGCCCTTGGACAAAAATGCAATAAGAAAATACAAAATTTTCAAAGAAAGGTTTTGAAATTACCAGAGAGTGTGCTATGCGAAGGTGATCTACTCCAACTTTAGTCTGCAGCTACCTAGACATTTTGACCTAGGGTTTCATGAGGAAACCCTAATTTTTCAACTTGAGAATTTTGGAATTATGATCCAAGGGAAATATGTGCTCTCCTTAGGAGAACTCCTTGATGGACTTATTTTGACTAGCATCCTTCAGAAGGTGGGTGACATCATCACCTAGGGTTTTATGAAGAAACCCTAATTTTCAGAAACTATGAAAACTACAAAACTGGTCCAGGGAAAAGATGTTCTAGGGTTAGGAGAGTTTGCTTATGGTATTGTTTTCCCTAGCGAGTTCCTCTAGACTTATAAAATGGCTTCTTTCAGGGCTTCTCTGATACCATGTTAAAATTTCACTTAAGTAGTTAAGTGTATTCAATATTCTCTAACTTTTAACAATTAGAAAAATAACTACATACATAAAGATCACTGAAAGAAAGACATCCACAATATACACAAGATTTATCATGGGAAACCCTCTAGGGGGAGAAAACCCAACAAAGCTTCTTTAATATAGATTCATCAACAAGTACAATGTCTCTTTCCAAGAGTGATCTCACAAAACATAAGATAACTAGAATATAGACCAAAAACCCTAACTAGAATAGGGTAGTGCACCACTAGACCAAGATAGACCTCCAAAACATAACCAAAAATCTCCACAAAACAACCTTATTATGTAGTTGCATCTCCTCCTAAGACTTGTGCATTTTTCCTTGAGAGAGAGAACTTGTGTTGTGTGTCTTCTTCAAATGAGGCACCTAGCCTCTTATAAATAAAAGTTGAGTCACCCTGTAATTAGGTCATTTGTACAAATGACACTTTCTAATTTACATTTGACTTTTACAAAGGCACAATAGAGTCGAATTTACAAATACAATATAATATTATTCTTTAGGGTTTTGTCTTGGTATAATACAATACAAACACAATAAGAATATCTTCCGAAGCTATTCAAACTTCAAAAATACCACTATGACAAAAAAATTAAAAAAAAATCCTCGAATCAAAGAAAAATAGAAAAGAAAAAGCATAATTTAAAAATAATTAAAAAGTGAAAATTAAAATTTAAAAAAAAAAATACCCTTTAAAAGAAAAAATATTTAAAAAAACTAAAAACCAACTTTCAAACAACATAAAAAAAACAAAACAATTTAATATTTATTTAAAAAACAAATAATAATTATAATAATAGAAGAAATCGATATATATATGAATATGATGATTAACATCCACTGAGATTGAATTGGTCCATCGTACCTTAAGAGGGTAAGTGATTACTTGCAATTCTTAAGAATTTTGTTTCTATGCTAAAAAAACATTAAGAGAATATTTCATGTATTTCTACTTTTGACAGACCCATAATGAGATGAACTRGAAATACATGAAAAAAACATATGTTCATGTATTTCCAAATTATCTCACTATGGGTCTGTCAAAAGTATGCAAAGTGGGTACTTGAATTATACAAAATTTAATTCCACATASAACAAGTGCCTACACRYGAAATTTGAATAAATGCGTAAGGACATAAGTAGAAAATACGATTTCAAAAAGTATTTTTGTTCCTTTCCCTCCAAAAATATTTACCTTTGCGGTTGGCATCATCATCTCGAATCCTATTAGTTCTTTTAACATTGATTTTGATATTACATTTTTTGTTTTGAGGACCATTTTTTACCTCTCCCCTAATGTCTAATTGTTTTGAGGAAGTGATGTGTGATGCCTTTATGGAGGAGAATAATGTTTAGATGACAGTTCCTTTCTARGGGCCAGTGATTGATTTCGAGCCTRCAACAAATTTTTATTTCCAGATTGCATAGTTAATTTAKATGCAGAGGTAGAAGATGGGTTTTTGTGAAAATCCTTTCCTCTTAAAGAGGAAGTGATAGCTTTTGGGMATACTCTAAAATCTATTAGACCATTCTTGAGGGTACTTCATGTGATGTGGGGTGCATGGTATGTCAACYACCCTTGGTTGTACTATGATTGACATTCACATTGGAGATAAATTTCTCATGGATTGTTATACCTTGACTTGATGCTTATGTGGTGTTGACTCATACTTCATACACCTATTTCAAAATCTCACAAAGAAGTGTGAAACTTATGTTAAAAAATTAATGACTATAATAAGTGGGGTCCCCTAGGAAAGAGCACTAATATTATATGGTCATGTGTGGCATTCACTTTCTCAACATTATGACATGGTATTGTTGTAAAATATCTTGGTTTCAGCTTGGATTATCACCATGGCATAAAAAAAGTTAGTTATTACATGATGATCAATGTTGACTTGATACATGTGAAGTAATGGTTCTTGGAATTTTATAATATTTTATGTATGGTTGTATCATCACCATAGTCAATGGTATTGAAGGTGTATATTTGGGATCATGGTTTTAAAGTGAAGCATTGTGGTATTCATACAAAACATGATATTTGTTTCATACAATAAGTGTATACAGTCATATGCTTCGACTTGATAATGTTGCATTTCCCAAAGACATTAAGGTTGTGTGTATAAAAGTGACATTTGAGAAGTTTGAAAAGACAACAAGGTATATGGCTCATAAGGTTTATTTTTCATGGAATACATTGATAAACATTTTGGAATAAATGGTTGACATTTCAAATTTTATATAACACTCTGATGAATTCGACCACGACTATGGATTAATGCATATATCATTTTGGGTTTGACATTATATAAAGGGTATTGATATTATTTGATCCTTGGTTCACAACGAAACCAACAATGCATGGGTGGTGAGTTGGATATTATGTGTGTCATGCATTAAAATTGAACTAACTAGGGCATTTATGCCACCAAACCCATGTCTTACCACCTTGGAGTTTGTTAGGGCTTCCATAGTTCTTCATTTGCTCATTTGGTGGTGTTAGAGGAAACTCTGTTGCTATGTTCGTCCAAGCTAGTTGTTGTTGTTAGTTTTGCAACTGTTTTCAAGTCCAAAGACTTATATAAAGCAAGATTTGGGATAAGGTAAGTACTTGTGTAGTTGTTTAACCATTGTTTTTGCAAAATTTGTTGATAAATGGATTAGTAATGACTTTTTCAGTTGGTTGCAAGTTGAAGAAATTATTTCCATTATCTTTTGTCGATGTGAAAAGAATGCTATGGAAATAATAGAAATATCGTTGGAACAACTGGTTAAAAAGATGTATGGCTGGTTGATATTGTTTCTGCTATCAAGAATTATGTTGGCTTTATTTTCACTATCATCATTACATTTTTATCACTTTCCATGTTTTTTTTCGCTTCCTGGGAAGAGTTTGACTACAGAATTAAGATGATAGCAAATGAAAGAGGGTGTTAGGTTAAAACCATAATGATTATCATTATTTTGCAAAGGAATGTGACCTAGGTTCAGTCTAAAAATTTATTTTAAAAGTCTGAAAGTAGAATTGGTTTAAAACCCCAATTATACTTATGTAAAATGTTTACATCTTAGTTAACATGTAGTCATTTTTATGCCCAATTTATTTTCCTCTATCGAAAGAACAATAACCAAATTTTAAATAGGTTGTCACCTTTTGAAATATCGTTCATTATTGTGGATCCAATATACATAGTCAACATGGCCATCATGAAAATTCCTCCCAGCTTTCATCGATGTTTTACATCATGCTTGGGTGACTTGATAACAAAAATTTTTGGTTCGGGTTTTCCCACTCTCATACTCCAGTCATTGTGTAACAACTCATACTCTTTTCATTATATTTAAAAATCCACAGTTTGGTAAACCATGAGTCATCACATACGTTTTTGAGGATATTTACCTAGGGTATTAGTAAATGTATGGATTTATAATGCATAACAACTATAGATTGTAAGCAGAATGGATATTATAGGGACTGGTGTGRAAKTTTTTACCCAACCCTAGTCATTATAATAACTTCGTTTCACTAGTYGATATTTTCATATAGTGGGTTCATTTTGGAAATGTGTACAAATTCAAAAGGCACATAGTGGAATTAAATGGCTAAGTTAAATCATAAATGGTTTTTTACATGAACATTTKCACATTATCCCCCATTGTTTATCACCTTTTCATAAGCATATTCCTTCTATCATTTGTCCCAACCATTCATTATTTCATTTTCATATATTTGTCATTTTATCCATGTTCATGTCTAAAAGATATATTGAGTTGTTCATATACAAWGAAACATTCAAGAGTATTRAAGTTTTAGATTGACTAAGAAAATTGGAAGTGAAGAAGATTGGTGATGAATGAGTTTGGGTGTTCTTCCCTTTTATACATTTTCCTTGTTCATTTTCCCCTTCTATACTTGATTTACTATTCTATGTACATAGTCTTATTAAATCATATTCAATAAGTATTGTAATGAATTTTATCATGTTGTGTCTTGTATTATAATTAAAATATTTTTTAATGATTGAAATGGTAATGGAAATAGATGAGCTTATTTAACAAGGGAAGAAATGGGAGTAACATAGGTAATAGAGGAAGAAGAGGCATACTGCCTAAAATATTTTGGCAGCAAGGGAGACACAAGAGGATACAATTCTTTATCCATTTTGATGCAAATTCATATGATTTCAATTAGTTGGTGCAAACTGGTTACCTAAACCTTGGTGGATATATAGCCTTACTTCAACCCCTAGCTTCCCTTAGTGCACCTATTCAACCTCACCCTAGTATCATGGACATTCCCTTTCTTCCTATTCAACTACAAATGATGGTTGGGATAATAATCCAGTGAATCCTCCTTCTGACATCACACAGTGTCCTATTAGTCCCAAATATTCCCCTCTACCTCATCACACAATGACTTTTATTACATCAGTTTATTTTTTAGCTCGTTCTCCTCCCAAGGAACATAGAGTTCCCTCTCATGAAATTCAAATTGATAAAGGGAATGTCGAGGAAAAGGTATGAAGAACCTTACTCAAGCATTTTCAGATCTTGCCAGGATAAGGCAAGATAGTTGGGAATGTCACCTAGGGTTTATAACCTTAAAACAAAAAAAACAATCACTTAATCCACATGTATTAAGTACAAGGGACCAAGGTTGGTTTTTTATATATTGTATGTAACTGTGCAAAAATAAATAAACTTAAATAGAAATTGCATGAGTGTGTACATGGAGATAAAAACAAAAGAATGAACTGTTAAGTTTTGAGCTATTATTATGTTTCTTTTCAATTTACTAGATAACAATAGCATAGGTAGGATCACTGAGAGAAACACAATCAAAAGCTACACAACATTTATCTTGGGAAACCCTCATGGGGGAGAAAACCTAGCAAAAACTTCCTTAATATAGATAGCCAATACAATGCCAAGAAAATAAATCAAAACACTAGAGAATATCCAACACTGAGCAATGTGCCTCTCTCTTCCTTCTTCTCCCAACTGCAACTACCAAGATTGCACACTTGATGGGTGAATGAGTGAGTGAGATAATGAGGTGCTAGCCTCCTTTATTTATACTAGTTGGAAGGCGCTGGAAAGGTTTCTCTTCACTGGGAAGGGACGACTTCTCTTCTTAGTGGTTAAAACCACTTTAATTAGGCCTAGGGGCCAAATTCTTAGTTAGCATAATATAATTAGGGTTTGACCAATCCACAAAATGGGAGTTGGTCAAGTACAAATCCTGGCATGATCAATCCACAAAAGTGGATTGATATGATGAATAATAACTCAATAATAAATAGAATACTCTTTGCAATTACAATATTTCAACACTCCCAGTTAACAAGAAGGGTATTCTACAACATCATCAGGAGAGAGAGAGAGGGAAACAACATCATCAACATCTGGAACACTGAATGGCATATCTATAAATCATCAAAAGTTTTTCTCATCATCAATATCATCATCCACAACAAGGATCTGGAATGGAATCATCATCTACATCAACATGGATTAGTATAACACTAATACATCATCATCATCAATAACAATACGAGGTTGATACAACATTAACAACAACAACATCACATCACGAAGGTTGGAGCATCATCAACATCAACACTTAAGCTGGAAATATTCAACACAAAGCTGGAATCTCATCAAAATCAACATGAAGCTATAAATCTTCAGCACAAGTTTGGCATCTCAACAACATTAGAAAGAAGCTGGAAATCTTCATCACAAGGTTGACATCTCAACAACATCAACACAAAGCTGAAAATATTCTGCACAAGGCTGGCATCTCAACAACATCAACACAAAGATGGAAATAGGTTGGCATCTCAACGCTACTCCCCCTTTCGAGGGAGGTCCTTTCGGACTACACCAATCTTGTCTCGAAAGTGCTCAAACTTTACATGAGACAGAGGATTGGTCAACACATCTGCAACCTGTTCATTCATTCCAACATAATGGAGCTTTATGGCTCCTCTATGCACCATATCACGAATGTAATGATATCCGATTTCTATGTGTTTTGAATTGTCATGGAACACAAGGTTATCACATAGAATCAAGGTTGCTTCCATCTCCAGATCAAATAGACTTGCCAACAAATTTTGAAGCCATATGGCTTCACAAATGGTGGAACATGCAACAATGTATTCCTCTTTTTCCATGCTGAGAGCAATACTTGATTTCTTCCTACTGTGCCATGAGATCATGCCTGATCCCAGACCGAAACAACATCCTGAGGTGATATTTATATAAGAGACACTTCCATCCCAATATGAATCGGTATATCCACTCAGTCTGAAGTCATGATATCCATTATAAATTAGACCAAAATCCAATGTACCCTTAAGGTATCTCATCACATGTTTTTCAGCAACAAGGTGAACATGCCTAGGTTCTACCAGAAATTGACTCAAGGTGTTCACAACAAAACATATGTATGGCCTAGTGTTCATTAGATACATCAACGATCCAATGATTTGTCTGTACAACGTAGCATCAACCAATTCTAACGAAGTATCAACCAGGAGCTTCAAATTTGTTTCCATGTGTGTATTCATGGATTTACACTCCAACATATCAAACCTCTTCAGTATTTCAACTGCATACTTCCCTTGGTTAAGGAAGATCTTCAATGGGATCTGTTAGACCTCAAGACCTAAGAAATAGTGCATTAGGCCTAAGTATTTCATCTCAAATTCTGTAGTGAGATTCTTCTTACAATCAATGATGATATTTTCTTCTCCAGTTAGAAATAAGTCATCCACATACAACAACAATATAACAAGATCTGTAGAAATTTCAATACAAATTAAGTATTTCCTGCGATTCTCCTTATCTAACAAATATACGCCACTATTAAATACATAATCGCTTCTACTATTATTCTTGCGGAAAATTCAACCACGATCACAAAGTGAAATATCAATAACACATAACACAGGAGTTTTACCGGGAAAGTGTAAAGCTAAAAACCCCACTATCATATATTATGTATATCATGAATCATGAAACAATCTCATACAAAAATCTAATCCAAGATCTCTCAGTACAATACAATCGTCTCACACTTTCATACACAAATCAACAAATACATGTGCCAATTCTCCGTGTCCATACAACCTGCCTCCTCTGCACAATCCCTGCAATTGGAATTCTCACAATGATTTGAATTGCCTAGTTTGCACATGCTCATGAGCATATCCACTGCATATGTGATCAAANCTCACTAGTGCAAGTTTAGTTACAACTAGTACATCTGATCTTAATTCACTTAAATACACTTGCAATTTTGTCACAACTCCAACTCACTCAGTTATGAATGAAATAATAGATTAATATTTATTGTCCGATTTATTTAAGGGAAAAGTAAATTAGACACATGTTTCTTATTGAATTTTCAACACTCCCTCTCAACAAGAAAGGGATTATCCTTCACCCCAATCCTGTCTCTATGATATTCGAATCTGCTCCTGGTGAGCGCCTTCATCAGAATGTCTGCATCCTGATATTCCATAGGAATGTATTGAAGCAACATGATCTTTCACTACACACAATATCTGAGATGATGATACCAGATATCTATATGCTTAGATCTGTCATGAAACAAAAGATTAATCAAGAGTTTAATGCAACTCTGATTATCACAATAAATCACAGTTGGATCTAAATGAGAACCATACAAACCAACCAAGATCTTTCTCATCTAGATAGCCTCACATGCAGCTTGACTTGTTGCCATGTATTCTGCTTCCGCTGAAATAAGTGCCACAAATCTTTGTTTCTTGCTGTACCAAGAAACATTTGTAGATCTGATACTAAAGATCCCCCCTGATGTGCTCTTTCTGTCCGTTGGGCTACCTGCCCAATATGCATCCGTGAAGCCATGCAACTTCACCTCATCTGTCTGTTTGTACCATAATCCATACTCAGATGTTCCCTTCAGATATCTCAAGACATGCTTACTCGCCTTCCAAAAGAGTTTGGTAGGCTTAACCATCGCTTGACTTAGCTGGTTAATCGCATAACAAATGTTTGGTCTCATGTTCACTAAATACATTAGCGAACCCACTAATTGTCGATAGATAGTAGAATCCACTACCTCTCCAAAAGTAACATCCTCTTTCCTCTAGTTTTCTGGAAGAGGAGTATCCATGGGTTTGCATCCCTCCATGTGAAACTTACCCAGTATCTCCCTTGCATACTTTCCTTGAGACACAAAAATTTCACCATCTCACTGCCATATTTCCAATCCAAGGAAATAATGAAGAAGGCCCAAATCCTTCATCTCGAACTCCTTTGCAAGGTCATCCTTGCATGAGTGTATCAGTTGCTCATCACCAGTCAACATTAAATCATCAACATAAAGAAAAATGATTAAAATCTTACCCTCCACCACAATTTAGTATAGGTTTGCATCCGCTTCACTTTTGGTGAAGCCCAATCCAGTGAAATAGCTGTCTATCTGAGTGTACCAAGCACGGGGTGCTTGCTTCAGCCCATACAGTTCTCTCTTGAGTCTGCACACATGCGAATCTCTCTCAAATGTCTCAAAACCTTCTGGTTGTTCAATGTACACTTCTTCCTCAATGATCCCGTCGAGGAACATATTTTTTACATCCATCTGATGAATGCGCCAACCCATCTGCGCTGAGAGTGCAAGGATGAATCTTATGGAAGAGTAACTTGTGACAGGTGCAAAGGTCTCATCATAATCTATCCCCTCGATCTGTGAGAAGCCCTGGGCCACAAACCTGGCCTTGTATTTCTCAACACTCCCATCAACAACTTGCTTTACCTTGTAGATCCATCTTGATCCTACCACTAATTTATCAATCGGTCTTGGGACAATTTCCCATGCATTGTTTTTAACAATGGAGTCATACTCCTCTACCATAGAATCAACCTAAGTGGGGTCCTACACTGCTTCCTGAAAGGAAGATGGTTCAGTCACAATACATTTTCTCATGAGATCCATGTATCCAGTAAATCAATCAGGAGACTATCTCTGTCTGCGCTGTGAAGTAGGGGCTCCTACATTGTGTGCAACATCTAGTCTCAATCTGTCAACTTCTGTGGTGCGCTTTCTACCATTTCTAATGGATGGATTTGCTTGAGTGGTTTCCTCCACTTCATGAACTTCCTCATGTGACTGATCCACATATTGAGACTCATCCTTGGGACCAATAGTTCCTCTTCTGCATGCAACTCTAGCTCCCTCTCAAGCGACAACCGCATGGCTTTCCCCTCATCAAATTTTATACCCCGTCGCATAACAATCATCTTACTGTTCGAAAAATACACACAATAATTATGGGGTGTTTCTATGTACCCCACAAATATCCCAGCTTCAGAAGTCAGTTCCAGCTTCTTCCTGGAACCCTTGGTCACATGCACATAAACAGATGAGCCAATTTTTTTAAAATGAGAAACATCAGGTTTCTTATCAGTAAAAGATTCTTTAGGTGTACTCATGCCAAGTACTCTATGAGGACAATGGTTCTACACATAAACCGCAGTATTGCATGCTTCTTCCCACAAATTCAATGGTAGGCCTTGATCATGCAACATCGCTCGTGCTACACCCACGGTCATTTTGTTCTTTCTCTCCGTGACCCCATTTTGTTGTGGGTTATGAAGCACTACGAGTTCTCTTCAAATTCCTTTTCTGCTGCAGAAGTATTTGAATTCATTAGAGATGTATTCTCCACCATTATCTCTCCTTAGATCCTTCACTTGCTTCTCCAACTCTTTCTCCACCAATGCTTTAAAATCAAAGAACTTTGAGAATGTTTGATCCTTCTTCTGCATGAAGAATATCCAACATTTACGAGAAAATTCATCAACAAAAATAACATAATACCTATGTTTTGTTGTTGAAGCAACCAAGAATGGTCCACACACGTCTATGTGAATTCTCTCCAAGATCATCGAAGCATGGTTCTCCTTTTCATGAAAGGTAGACTTCACATACTTCCCCAGGGTGCACCCCTTGCACTGATCTAACTGATCAAGTGTTCCCCTTGGAAGTCTAGTAGATATTTGTTGCATGATATTCAAGGCTCCATGATGAAGATGTCCCAATCACCTATGACATAATTCACCCTCATCCCAGCTCACCACTTTTTATGCCTTTCCTATCATGGCACCACAACCAACTACCTCCAGCATGTAGAGATTCTTAACTTGAATCCCTATCTTCTTGACTTGACCCGTTGCTTTATGTCACAGGTAGGAGTTTCCACTACTAAAAGAAACATCATAGCCTCTGTTCTCCAACATTGCAACTGAGACCAAGTTTTTCTTCAGACCTGGAACATGCATAACATTTTTCAATTGAAATGGTTTACTTGACTCCCTCTAAAAGGTAATGGTACCAATACCAGTTGCACTGTATTTTCCATCATCACCCATCTCTATATGCATTATGAGATCTTTCTCCTCCAAGTCAATGAAAGACTCTTTATCTCCCATAATGTGGAAGGAAGTGCCACTATCCAAATACCACACCGATCCTGATGCACTTGAATCCATGCATGTGATCAAAGTGAAGTCAAGTTCAAATTGTGAGATGAGAGCCTCACCAGTTGCAGCTCCAACAACTGTCTTGTTCTTCCTCTTCTACGGCTAGTTAGTAGCGAGATGCCCATGTTTGTGAAGGTGAAAACACTTCACTTTGGACAAATCCATCTTCTTGACTTTAGACTAGGATTTTGAATGGAATTTCTTCCCTTTCCCTTTCCTTGCCTTGGTAGTCAAATAAAAATCCTCTTCATCATCACACTTTGATGAAGATCCATCTCTGGTGTTCCGCCTGAACTCCTCTTGCACTATATCAGACCATAGTTGTTCCCAATTCGACAATTTTTCCCTTCCATTGACATAGTCTTGATAACTGTGCCAACTATTAGGAAGTCTTAAGAGATCCAAGCTCACCAAATCATCAGTAGATACTGTTATTCCCACACTTCCAAGCTCATCCCGACATTGGACAAACTTCGTGAGGTATTTTGGAATGGTGTCGCCCTTCTCCATCTTGATCTTCCTGAGTTTATCTTTGATCACCAATTTCTTATGGTCATCGTTGTTTTGGAACAGATCCGTCAAAACATTCCACATTGCATGTGGTGTGGTTTTCCCATGGATACTTGAGACAATGTGGTATCGTACTCCCTCCAACAAAATCCTCCTCACCTTTTCCACTTTCTTTTGCCATGCATCAAGATTTGCAGTGTCTGTCGCATCCGTCTTAGGAACATATTTGTCAATGTAATCCTTCAAGCCATTGTCTTCGAGTATTGCTTCCATCCTGTCCTTCCAAGCAATGTAGTTCGAGCTTCCCTCGAGTGCATACTCCAACCTCAAGCCATTGAAAGACATTTCGATCTTGAATCAACTGTTGCACCAAGAAAATACTGCAAATTTGAATGTTATCCAACCACAAACTCAACTGCTGCAATCCCTCTTTCCCTGGGAGGTTCACACCCCACCTGTGAGTAGCTTGAGGGAAGTTCGCACCCTACCTGTGTATAGCCTGTGAACTTGACTGAGAGGTTCACATTGTAATGCACTGTGGGGTGAGGGAGGGAGGGAGGTTCACACCTCTCCCTTGAGAAACCTACGAGAATGCTCAGGGAAGTTTGCACCTCTCCTTTGAGTAGGGTGAGAGAATTTTTGCTTTGAGAACTGAGCGTAGTCTACAGTACTAAATTTTTCACCTTGCTAGAGACGGGACCTGCGAAAATAAAACAATTTTCACACTTCACTTCCTTAGCTTTGTGGCTCTCCGTGGCTCTGATACCATGTAGAAATTTCAATACAAATTAAGTATTTCCTGCGATTCTCCTGATCTAACAATTATACGCCACTGTTAAATACAAAATCGCTTCTACTATTATTCTTGCAGAAAATTAAACCACGATCACAAAGTGAAATATCAATAACACATAACACAAAAGTTTTACGAAAGTGTAAAGCTAAAAACCCCACTATCATATATTATGTATATCATGAATCATGAAACAATCTCATACAAAACTCTAATCCAAGAGCTCTCAGTACAATACAATCGTCTCACACTTTCATGCACAAATCAACAAATACATGTGCCAATTCTCCGTGTCCAGACATCATGCCTCCTCTACACAATCCTTGCAATTGGAATTCTCACAATGATTTAAATTGCCTAGTTTGCACATGCTCATGAGCATATCCACTGCATGTGTGATCAAATCACAACTGATAGCCAAACTGTCCCTTTCACCTGTTATCTCAACTGGGTCTCCACTGGATCTGACATGCATGTAGTTAACCGTGGTAAATCTTCAGTTGCATGTGAGTTCACTGATTTACTGAACTCTCACTAGTGCAAGTTTAGTTACAACTAGTACAATTGATCTTAACTCACTTAACTACACTTGTAATTTTGTTACAACTCCAACTCACTTAGTTATGAATGAAATAATAGATTAATATTTATTTTCCAATTTATTTAAGGGAAAAGTAAATTAGACACATGTTTCTTGTTGACTTTTCAACAGGCTCATCATTCATAACCTTGAAACTGTCAATTCTTCCATACCAAGCTCATAAGGAAACTGTCAATTCTTCCATACCAAGCTCTAGGAGCTTGTTTCAATCCGTATATAGCCTTGTTTAATATGTAGACATGTGTTTTTATATCTTCGACCTCAAACCCTTGAGGTTGTTCTATATACACTTCCTCTTTAATGAAACCATTTAAGAAATTTGTTTTCACGTCCATCTGGTGTAACTTCCATTTCATCTTAGCTGCAAGGGCTATGATGGTTCTGATTGAAGTGTATCTGGATAAAAGAGCAAACATCTCTTCGTAATCAATGCCTTCCTTTTGAGAAAAGTCACAACCTATGAATCTTGCTTTATATTTCTCAATACTTCCATCAATAACATGTTTTATATTGTATAACCATTTGGAAGATACCACATCCTTGATCTTCGGTTTGGGAACTATTTACCATACATCATTCTTTATAATGGATTGGTATACTTATATCATGGAATCTTCCCATTCTTTCTTTTGAATGGCTTCTTCAAAGAAAGTAGGCTCCTTCTATAAGAGATCACACATCAAAGTCATATAACGGGAGAATGACTTGAGTTTCTTGACTTGTCTCATGGTTCTTTCGGGGGCACCATATTTCTCTCCATCTTGAGTAAGTTCCCTTGCCCAGGTTGGATTTCTCTTGTGAGAGATCGTCATCTGGGGAGGTTCTTGAGATTCTATTATGTCATGATATTCTGGAATCTCCTCATCAGGGGAAGTTATGAATTCCCTCACTGGTTCTACAACTCTTGGAGCTACAGGTTATTCTTCATATACTTCTTCAATATGGCATATTATTGATTTATTGAGTGTTGCATCTTCATCAAAGGTTACATATATGCTGATATCAATATGATAGTAACCTAGTATATAAATTCTGAAGGCCTTTGAGACCTCAAAATATCCAACAAATATTCCCTTCTTTCCTGAAGGGTCCAACTTGGTTCTCTTCTCTTTTGGAATGTGTTGAAATACTAGAAAACCAAATATATTGAGATGGATTACTTCTGGCTTCTTTCCAGAGAACATATCTTCAGGGGTTTCAAAACCAATAGCACTATGGGATAATCTATTTTGTACATATACTGTTGTTCTTGCTGCTTATACCCATAAGTGCATTGGAAGATCTTGATCGTGGATCATAGTCTTCACTGCTTCCATTATGGTTATGTTATTTTTTTCTACTACACCATTTTGTTAGGGATTGTAGGGAGTGGTGAGCTCCCTCTTGATCCCAACACATTTAGAAAAATTTACAAACTCTTTTGAGTTGTATTATCCTCCATTATTTGACCTGAGTGTCTTGATATTTCTTTCAGAGAGATTCTCTATTAGGGCTTTGAATTACTTGAATTTTCCAAACACTTCATCTTTTGAATTTAAGAAGTACACCCAAGTCTTGCGAGAATAGTCATCAAAAAATGATACATAGTATACATACCCAATAATGGAGTTTTATGGCATTGGGCCACATACATCTGAGTGGATAAGCTCTAAGACTCCTTCTTCTTTACTGCCACTCTTCGGAAAAGGGTTCTTGATGTTATTTCCTTATGCACATCCATTGCACACACCTTCATGGTCAACCTTGAATTTTGGTAGACCTGCAAATTCCTTGCTCACATATGGTAATACCTTATAGTTGATGTGAGCTAGTATTCTATGCCAAAGTTCAGATGGACTCTCAATGGAATGAGTCAAGGCTGCAACCGAGTGACCTTTTAGCTTATACAAGCCACCTTATTTTGTTCCAATAATAATTGCATCTTCTATGGTTTTTCCTTTAGGCCACATAAGAACTTTGTTAGAAAAACAGGACCGTGAATCAATAAAATAAAACAAATGCATAAACACAACACAGAAGACACATAATACAAGAGAGACACAGATTTACGTGGTTCACCCAGTGTGGGCTACGTCCACCAGAGAAATTGCCAGGTCCTTCCTTTATTATTATCCAGCAAATGAAGGGAT
>SNQJ01S0151748.1:9883-23028 GCA_010110895.2 Picea sitchensis
TTTTAAGACAATTTTCACAAAGACACCTACCAAATGACTAGTATAGAAAAATCAAGCAACATTCAATTTTTACCCAATATTTTCTGAGGTAGCTGTCTATTTTACCTATTGTATAGATCATGAGAAAGTCGAGGAAGATACACCAATCAATCGTGATGGGATACTAGTATTTACGATGGAAACATTGCGAGCTAATGTGAATTTTTCGTGGAGCACGTGGAGAACGAAATCTTACACACACCCCGATTAATGGCTCTATTTTGGTTGGGTCAGATTATTTGAGAGGAGTAAATCACAATATTTGTTTTATTCAGTTCAATTTTGGATACTGTACATCTGACCATGTATTTCTCTTTCAATTATGTGAAAGAGATGGGAAGAAAACGAAGGAAAAGGTAGCGATATTAGAATGTCTACACTTTTGGATTGCTGTGAAGTATAATGTTTTTCAATTGCACCACTAAAACTAACAAATGAAAAACCCCTCAAACAACCCTCTTTCCGCACAATAGCTGAGATCAAATGCGCTATGCCCTTTTCTTTTCATGGCGATTTTTTGAGTAAAACCCAAACTAGAGGTGACATACCAGATCTCCCGAAAATAGAAAGCAATCTCCTCTTCTCTTCTATTTACCTGTCTATATGCATATACAACCAACATATAGATAGAGAAATAGATATACTTTACAATCTATAACATTTAATTATAAAGAATACATTTATAACATCCCCAACCACCAACAGGCCGGGCAATGCTACTAGTGCGGAGCATTCACATAAATATATATATAACATGCATTTTAATCAATTTAAAACACATAACATAGAGTTACTGTTACCATCTAGATTCAAACAAGATTAACAGTAAATTCACATGCAACAGAATACATGATAACATTCCAGCATCACAAATCATGCATAAAATACGTAATTAAGCACATAATTATACTTATCTTTTCAACTGGAATAACACCACCAAATGCGTGAAAACATTCCATGAACCTCCCAGCCTTAGACCATGCTGCTCATCACTCTCAACAGTAGGTCACCCCTGATCTAGGACTATGCTCCACCAGGTAAGGGAATCCTAGGCTAGGCAAGGTCGACAAAAGACACACAGTTTATGTGGAAGGATTCTCTCCCAGGAGCCACTTACGCCCACTGCTCACAGACTCTCATTCCCCACATGCCTGTCCCACCCCAGGAGTATACACCTTCACTATCACACAGTCCATTGACTACTTCACCTCCCTTGCATTAGGCTTTAGCAACAAGCCAAACTAGAATTCTTAGAGCTCTGTAGCAGCTACAGGACCCCGTCCAGGAGAACTCACTTCCACAACACACTCGCTCACATGGAGAGAGTTGCCCATAGGCCTGACAACTTGCCTCTTCAACCAAAACCACCTCTCTCACCTGGAGAGAGTGCTTCACAAAGGCCTGACAAACCGCTTCTTCACTCCATTCCAACACCAAGAGGACAAAAACAAGGCTCGACAAGGAACATGCGACGACAACAATCCAACTCAGCCAAGGGACTACGTGGCCACAACAACCCATAGTTATAACACACACGACATAAACAATTTCAAGATACTCAGGATTCACAAAAGACGTGGGTCAGCTTCACGGATTTGATTTTCAGAGGTGTGTGGCTGTGTAGAGGTCTAGTACTGAGACATTACGGGTTCTGGGAAGGATTCCAACAAACTTAGGCGGAGTATGGTAGAGTGGGTGCACGGGTATGTAGTTGTAGACGCAACACATGCTAGACAATGAATGCCCAAATGGAGGATGAACCCCCAACACAACTGACGCTTCAATTTTTAACTGCATGCGCCTAGGTCGACACTTGTCTTCTTGGAGCTGCATGCGTTCCCTTTTGCACATGTTTTCCCTCCCAGGACTTAAGATAAAAACATGCCTTTCACACAGCTTTGGAATAATAATAAATTATTATTCTTAAGGACTTAAGCCCCTAAGCTTAGCCCCTCTTTCCAATCTTTCACCCCCCTTTCCATTACCCACTCTGTGGAAGATTATTCCCCCATCACTCTTTCTTCATGGTCAGTCTGCACACAACGATGTTTATATTTTATTAATGTTCTGCATAATTACATATACAAAAACAGGCTCCTGGCCTTTAACACTTAGGCTCTTTGGCCCAATAAACACATAATCCCACCAGCTTATCAATACTCGGCTCACTAGCCTACAAAACATGTTTACAATTCATAAATACAACAGGGGCTCGTCCTTGGGGATATTACAATCCCCTCCCCTTATTTTTGCACTATCCCCAGTGCAACTCTTTACACAACATCAACAAGATTTCCAAAATCTTTAAAAAGATGTGGGTATTCTGCCCGCATAACATCCTCATGCTCCCATGTCGTGTCCTCAGGACCGTACCAGGTCCACTGGACATTTACAAGCCCTATGGCTCAATTTCAGAGTTGTTTTCTCTTCCTGTCCAATATGCAGACATGATGCACTTGCAAGATGCCTTCTTGCTCCACCTGAATCACATTCCAATCAATTACATGATTAACATCATGTATATATTTCTTAAGCAATGAAATATGAAACACATTATGTAAAGTCATGGATGTAGGTAATGCAAACATATATGAAACTGGCCCAATGTTAAGAACCTGAATAGATCTACAAATATAATCACCACAAAGACTGAATACACAATATATCCACTGAGCAAGATAGAAGAAACCACACTTTATTATTACCAAATCCTTGAGGTAGGGAAACACCATATAATGGATCCTATTATGGAAGGGATCCTCTCCTGTTCACTTGCCTCTTCGAGGGGGCATCCTCCTATTGATCTATCGCTCCAAATACAATAATTCTCTTCATGTCCCATTACATTGCTTGAACCCCTTTATATAGTGCTACCATCACTTAAGAACATTCTAGAGGAGGAATCTTTTAGAAGTAGAACCTTCTAAGAAGTCCTCTTACATTTATTATATCTAACTACCCATTTATTATATCTAACTACCATAGTGGGCCTTATTTAATAATATAGTGGACCTAGTCCACCTTACATTGAATGGCCTCCACTATCATCACTATGGGCCCTTTGAGCACCCCCACTACCTCTCTAGCTACCTTACATTCCACCCCCCTTATGAAAGCGTTGTCCTCAATGCTTGATATACAACCATATACCAGGGCTCCATGGATAATTGTGGACCATAATGCATAAGAAGACTGGAGAACCAAGGTCTCGTATAGAAAGGAAATCCACCATGATGAAGTAGTCCAACCGCCATTGTAAACCAGGGTCCCATGTCCAAGTGCTCATGTGAACTCCACATGGAAGATATTGACACCCAATAACCAACTGAAAATGATGCTCCCAATACTGACACCTATCATGTGGATCCAAATAAGAAGATCCATCCACATAGTGGAAAAGGGTCATAGCAGAATCTGGAAGGAATAATACCACCGTAGAATATGCAGGATAGACACTGGTAATAATCATTGGCTCCCGATTTGTCACATTGATGCTCTCTACAGAAGGTGGATTAGAGTCATCAAATAAAATATGAAAGTGGTTGTCAACCCAAAAATGAAAACTATCCATATACCAATCATCTCAATCAGCCTCCAAATCATACCAAGAATGTATTTATTGATTATATTCATCCCTGAGGTCCGCCATAAGAAATCTCTCCTGCATGTTATCCAATGAATCTTGAATACTATGAAAACTATCATTGAGGCCATCCAATGTGTCAAACAATTAGGCTTTGAATGCTTTAGTAATATGTAGAATTTGTTTGATGGTTTGAGATGAAATAACCATCTGAGCACCCTATGAACTCTTCGGTTCCGCAACCGTCATGAAAAAACCCCAAAAATAGAACAATAACTTACAACAGAAAATCGCGGTTTTTTTCTGGAAAAACCCTAAAAAACTGTTGAATTTAAAATGCTCATAACTTTACTTCCCGGACTCCGTTTTAGATGATTTTTATTTTTGAAATTGGGTGAAATTGTGAGAGGAACATCATATCTATAATTATTTTGGGCAAATTCAGTCTCTAGCTACTACAAAAATAATAATAAAAAAAAATCACGCCGCCGTCCGCGGAAAAAACCTTGAAAAATTGCACATTTAAAAACTTCAATATCTTGACTTCCCGGACTCCGTTTCGGATGATTTTGTTTTTCAACTTGGGTTTTTTTCTGAGAGGAACTCATATCTACAACCTGTTTCTACAAATTTTCACATAAATATACCGGAAATTTCTAGAATGTCGCGACCCTCTTTTTTCTGCTCTGAAAAAAAAAATCTGCAAAAATAAAAAATATTTGCCCACAAGGTCTGCCGAGGAAAGTGCTCTGATACCACTTGTTAAGAACCTGAATAGATCTACAAATATAATCACCACAAAGACTGAATACACAATAGATCCACTGAACAAGATACAAGAAACCACACTTTATTATTACCAAACCCTTGAGGTAGGGCAACACCATACAATGGATCCTATTATGGAAGAGATCCTCTCATGTTCACTTGCCTCTTCGAGGGGGCATCCTCCTATTAAGATAATGATTGAAATACAATAATTCTCTTCGTGTCCCATTACATTGCTTGAACCCATTTATATAGTGCTACCATCACCTAAGAACATTCTAGAGGAGTAATCTTCTAGAAGTAAAACCTTCTAAGAAGCCCTCTTACATTTATTATATCTAACTACCATAGTGGGTCTTTTTTAATAATATAGTGGACCTTACATTGAATGGTCTCCACTATCATCACTATGGGCCCTCTACCCCCCCCCACTACCTTTCTAGCTACCTTACACCCAATCCTTTCTAGGATTTCTAATGGCCCACAAAATCTAGCTGTCAACTTTGAACAGTTTCCCAATTTCAGGGAACTTCTATTGGCTTTAACTTTCAAGGAAACATGGTCTCCCACTTTAAAATCTCTGTGGGTTTTGTTCTTATCAATATAAATTTTCTGTCTGTCTTGGGTAGCTTTCAAATTCTGCTTATTTTTTAGCATTTTCTCTTCCATTTCCTTGAGAAACTCTGGTCCAATCACTACTCTATCAATTGGATTATCCTAGATTACTGGAGTGTTTCACTTTCTGCCATAAAGTGCTTCAGATGGGATCATATTCAACGATGCTTGATATCCATTGTTGCAAGCGAATTCTACCAAGTGTAGGTAGCCTTGCCATTTAGATGGTTTGTCCATCACATACATCCTTAGCATGTATTCTATCACTTGGTTCACCCTCTCTGTCTTCCCATCAGAATCAGGATGATAAGCAGTGCTAAAATTTAGATTTGTTCCGAACCCCTTGAACAACCCTTTCCAGAATTTTGAGGTAAATTTCGGGTCCCTGTTAGACACAATTGTCTTGGGAATACTGTGAAATCATGCTATTTCTCTCATAAAAATATCAACAACATTAGTTGCCTTGTGAGTAGTCTTTTGTGAAATAAAATGGGCAGCTTTCGTAAGCTTGTCCACCACCACCATGATTGAATCATGTTTCTTACCGGTCCTGGGCAATCCTGTGATAAAATCCATTGCCACTACCTCCCACTTCCACTTGGGAATGGGTAAAGGCTGTAGCAACCCTGCTAGGTGCCTATGCTCAGCTTTAACCTTCTGGCATTCCATACATCTGGCGATGTATTCTGTAATTTCTTTCTTCATACCTGGACAAAAGTAATGGCTCTTGATTGCTGCCATAGTTTTCTGATATCTAGGGTGCCCTGCATAAGGCACATTATGCATTTCATTCAAAATCATAAGTTTCAAGTCCTGGACATTAGGTACATAAAGTCTGTTCTTATACAAAAGTGTTCCATCGACTTCCAATTTATAATTTTCCACTTTCTCTGGCATCTTACCTTATTACAACTTTGCTACTAATTGCCAGTACTGCAAATTTGCATTTGCAACTTCCAAAATTATGCCCTTAATATTAGTTCGGTACATGCTAATGGTTATAGCATGTAGTTCATGCACTCTCCTGCTGAGTGCATCAACCACTTTGTTCTATTTTCCTTTGATATGCTTGATATCAAAGTCATATTCACAAAGAAACTCTAACCACCTACTCTGCCTAACATTCAAGGTTGTCTGATCAAACAAATACTTCAGACCATTATGGTCTGTCCTCAATTTGAACCTCCTTCCCATGAGGTAATGCCTCCATTTCTTTAGAGCATGTACTATGGTTTCCAACTCTAAATCATGAGTTGCATAGTTCCTTTCGCGCTCTTTCAACTTTCTGGATTCATAAAAAAATACAAATCCATTCTGATTGAGGACTCCTCCCAGTTCTTCTTCGCATGCATATGTACATGCTACAAAGTATTCATTCGGATCTGCAATCCTCAAGATTGGAGCACTGGTTAACAACTGCTTCAATCACTGGAATATTTTCTCACATTCCTCTGCCCATTGAAATTTCTTCTCCTTCCTTTGCAAGGAAGTGATAGGGTAAGCTATCCTTGAGAACACCGCAATGAACCTTCTGTAATAGCCAGCTAGACCCATAAATGATTTGAATTCTGTCACATTCTTCGACTCTGACCATTCTCTGATGGCTTCAATCTTCTCAGGATCCACGGCTATCCCATCCTTTGAGAGGATATGCCCCAAGTAATGGATCTGCTTTTGATAAAATGAGCACTTGATGAACTTGGCATACAACTGGTGCTCTCTTAGCACTTTCAACACCATCCACAGATGCTGTTCATGCTCTTCCTCCGACTTGGAATACACCAAAATGCCATCCAAAAAGACTATGACAAACTTTTCTAGATATTCTCTGAACACAACATTTATTAGGCACATAAAAACAACGGGTGCTTTCGACAAATCAAATGGCACCACTGTGAATTCATAGTGACCATACCTTGTTCTGAAGGCGGTCTTGCTAATGTCTTCATCCTTTATTATTACCTGGTGATATCTCGATTTAAGATATATTTTTGAAAATATCTTAACATCCTTCAACTGATCAAAGAGATCATCGATCCTTGGCAAATGATACTTGTTCTTTACAGTCACTTTGTTCAATTGTCTGAAATTGATGCACAATATCAATGTCCTATCCTTCTTCTTCATGAACATGATCGAGGCTACCCAAGGTGACACACTTGGGTGTATATACCCCTTCTTCAAAATCTCTTCAAGCTGCACTTACAGTTCTTTCAACTCTGGTGTACTCATTCTGTAAGGAGATTTTGATACTGGAGCTGCTTCAGGCATCAAGTTTACAGAAAAATCAATATCTCTTTTCGGGGGTAATCCAGGTACCTCCTGGAATACATCCTCAAAATATTTTAATACTTCATGGTCTTCAATCCTTGAGACCTCATCCTTAGATGCTTCTTCCACATGGGCTGCAAATAATTGACAACCTTTTCTGTAGCACTTCTTCAACTGCATTGCTGATATTTCCCTGACAACAACTGCTCTAGGAATTCCTTGGAGTGTTCTCTGATTCCCCTCCTCATCCAGGCAAGTGAATGCCTTGTTACGACAGTCTAGGATGGCGTGGTGCTGGTCCAACCAATCCATCTCAATTAGACAATAATAAGAACCTAAAGGCATAATGTTCAATTTAGCCCTTGTGCTCAGTCCATTCATGTCCATTGGACATGACTTAACCAACTCGCCAACATTTCTCTTGGCTCCTATATCCAATTGCACTAACCAATATTTCTCATGCTTTATTCTTGGTAAATGAAAACTTTACACTATCCTAGGATCTACATAACTATGACTAGCTCCTGAGTCAATTAAAATAGAAACGGGTTGGTTGTTGATCATACCTTCCACTTCAATCATATGTGATTGAAATTTATATTTTTTGTTGTCCAAGGATACATAGATCCTTGGTACACTTCTACCCATGTCCTCCACTGTTTCAGCCTGTTGAAGATTGTGGACAGTTCTCACTTTGCCATTTTTTTGGGGACAGTCTCTGTACCTATGATTTCCTTTACAACCCCAACATTCCATAGGTGTCTTCCTTGGCAATTGCCCACCTACTTTAGCCTTCCTGGGCTCTCTAAAACCTAACTATCCTTGAGGACTATTCCTGAAAAAGGGAGGTTTGTTTCCCTTCTTCCTCTGATCCATTTTGAAATTCTTCTTGTCTTCCTAAACCTTCCGGAAAGTAAGATTTTCATATTGCTGCTCATACAAGCATTTTTCTCTCCTTATAGTCTCTTCCATAGTCTTAGTGTCATCATATTGAATCTTGTCCCCAATGGAAGGTGGTAGTCCACTCAGATACCTTTGAATTTTGACAGTCTCATCCTTGATGAATGGAACATACTTCAACAACTCCAAAAACTTCCGTTCGTATTCATCAATGGACATGCTGCCCAACTTGAGTTCAAAGAATTCCTTCATCTTTCTGTCATAGTATCTTTTAGTCAAGTATTTCTTTCCAAAATACTTCTTGAATTATTTCGAAGTAATATCTTTCTCTCTAATGTGTTTCACCTCCACCAGTTGATCCCACCACATGGATGCTTTTCCCTCTAGTTGATACATTACAATTCTTTCTTTTGCATGAGAGGAATAATTCCGCAGTTGGAAATATTTCCTCATGCCAAGCAACCATGTTTCGACATATTCCTCGTTCTTGTGTTCTCCATCAAATTTAGGAGGCTTAATATTGTTCATTTCACCCTTCAGTTCATCCACTCCAGATCTCTTGTGATTTCTGGTAGGAGATGGGCTTGACCTACTGTGTGCCCCCTTATTGGATTGCTTTGGGGAGTGGCGACGATGCCTGCTAACACTTCTTGATCTTCTTTTATTCTCAGGGGTCTTGCGACCTCCTGTTTTTCTTGAGTTAGTATCCTGATCCAACTTCTTTTCTATTCTCTCCAAAATCTTCATCAACTTTAAGTTGAATTCTCCCTGTTTTTCCTGAGCTTTCCTGAGCTTTCTGCTATTTGCTCGGTGAGTTTGGGTATCTTTCTACAATATTTCAATGATTTTCATCATGTTTCCTTCCTTATCTATCTCGTCTCCATGCCCATTGGAGTTTGAACCTTCAACTCCCAGATGAACATCCATCCCTTTAGCTTCATTCTCTGAACTGGAAGCATTCTGTGTCTCCTCCATTTCTCTGCACTTAGTGGCAATTCGCTTCAGTTATGAATTTCGTTAAAATATGCAAACACAACGTGCAATCAACCGAATTTTTTCAGGCCATCCATCCTTAACAATTCCCACAATATTCATAAACCAATATGAATCAAGAAAATTTTCAAATTCCATTTCTTTCTGAGATTTTCTCTGTTCTGCAACAATCTTTCAGGCACTAACCCTTTTCGCTTAGTCCCCAATCCACGTGATCACGGGTCGTGACCACTCGCCTATCCAAAAGGGTGATTCATGACTTCGCGTTTCGGGGATTCTATTATGGGCCAAACCCGATACTCCCGATTTTCTGAATCACGAATGACCTAGGCGCTAGCTCCTCCCACTAGGCCCCTTTGATTGTGATGTTGGGCTATGACCTGGGCCCCAACTTTTGAACGCTTCAGGACTTCAGGCTTCGCATCCTCAGAAGTTAGCTCACCTCTTTTCTTCTGAAACCTGAACTTTACACACATCGGATTGACAGTCTTGACTTCCCCACGATCCAACGGTTCAGATGCTTTCTTCGCAAATCAAGACTTCGCGTTTCGTGACTTTGGAAGTTGGCTTCCTTCTTCCTTCTTTCGAATTCCGAAATTCTGAACTTCATACCCCGGGTCCACGTAGTACAAAAGTCACCAACCCAGGTGGTGGCACGTGGCATGCCTAGTAATGTCCACGTCACCCCAGGCGATGTCACCTGACCCCACCACGTCTACCCTTTCACTTCGGAACTTTTAACTTCGGAATTTTGTGCATCAACACATCCCACTTCCCCTGATAGTCGAAATTTCGAAATTACAATCTACTCTTCTTCTTGATCCAATGGTCAAGCTCTTTTCCTTTGATCTA
This sequence comes from Picea sitchensis, assembly GCA_010110895.2. Lineage (NCBI taxonomy): Eukaryota > Viridiplantae > Streptophyta > Pinopsida > Pinales > Pinaceae > Picea > Picea sitchensis. The sequence continues at coordinate 19,905 of SNQJ01S0151748.1, forward strand.
CGGTGTAGATCTTCCTCGAGACTTCAGATCTTCTGGATTCGGAAGTTCATGCATCAACACATCTCACTTCTACCGATTTATGAACTCCGAAATCAGGACCTGCCGTGAGATCCAACGATAGGGTTTCTCCCCAAATCTACTGTGTAGATTTCCTCCAGAACTTCAGAACTTTGGGCTTCAGAAGTTTGTGCATCAACACATCTCACTTCTCCCAATTTCCAAACTCCAAAAGGCTTCCAGAATAACCCTCTTGCACCTTCTCCAGATATGACGGTCGCAAAGAATTTCCCTCGCTTCCGAACAGATCCTACGGCTCCAACACCTCAAGTGTTGTGATCTCTCTCTCTCTATGGCCCAAATACCACACCTGTTGCAGTTTTATGATACTGCTACACTCCTGAACTTCATAACACAACCAAGGTAACTTCTTGGCACTCTGGAGGGTTCCGAGGTCTGAAATGGTGAGAAAATATAAGAGGATATCAAAATAGTTATCAGTACAATTGATCAACATAGACAACAAGGAAGAGTTGTGAACGAGAGAAGTTCACGATCTCCTAATGTTTCTAAAAAAACAACATACCCTAAGGAAAACCCTAGTCTATAGTTCAAGAGAAAAGTAAATCCTCGACGGATAATTCTAATGTCTTAGGTGAAAAAAACCCTCCTAAGGAAAATCTAGAAATTCCACACAAACTAATCCCAGTCACTAGCAAGAGGAAAACATAAACCAATATAGAGGGAGAAAGTGAGCGCATACCTGAAGAGGAAATTCTTTTGGAAGAAATGGAGCTGAATGCAAATGTTGAGGATATTTAATTTACAGATGAAGAATAGAGGATACAAGAGAACATATCAATTTCAACAGAATTGGCCACCCAAGAGCCAATTGTGAAGAAGAATCTCTGACCTTGCACAGTGCCAAATTTGACAAAAACTCAAGAAAATCGGTTATTGAGAATATCAATAGAAAAAATAAAAAGATTCAAGGAAAATGGAACTCATAACTTGACTTTAATGGAGTTCCATCATCTAAAATTGTACAAATTCACGAAGCCACATGAGGAGCCCTAAAAATGTCAATTGGAGATATAGAGGGAGAAAATTCCATTTTAAAGGATATAATTAAATAATTATAAAATGCTTTAATGCTCCCACCACTATTCGTCAGTCCAATTTCCACCATACAACCTTGTATAATTCTTGAGGGAAGACCAAAATCTAGCTCAAGACTAAAAGGAACACCAAGTCTAGTCTACTTGTTTCCATCAAGAAGTATGTCAGAGAAAATATCCAAAAGAGAATGTCCCTTATTTTCAAAACATGTGAATTGAGAATAAGTTTTGTTTCCTTAGGCTCAAGACTGACAAATTTCAGGCAATATCTTCAGGCTGATCTTGAAAATGATGAAGAATTTTACAAAGCGACCATTTCTACTTTTATTGTAAAAGTTTCAAGCCCTAGCGAGTTCCAGAGAAAAGAAGAGGATTTTCCTTTGACAATCCGTATAAAAAAACTTAAGGCATGTTGGTTAAAGAGAATAAAGAGTTTAAAATAAATGCTAGTTGAGTGTGATACTATAAGTGTGAAAAGAGGAGAATTGGATTAGTTAGGTCAACTAGAGATGTGGAGGAGCCACACTTAATATTGAATTCCATATTTCTGTCAAAAGAAAAAATGGAGGAGAAGCTAGACATATTACAAATTGCATCAGCTGAGAAATTCAACGAATTGACTAAATATTCAAAAATAGAAGTTGAAAGTTGGTTGGTTAGTTATGTGAATAAAAATGAGGACATTGAGGACACCCTTCATCAACTTTCGTTGGACTTCAAAGATATGGAAAATTCATTATTGATATTAATGTAAGCTGAGAAATAATGGTGGAAACAATGAGATAATACATTAAGAATTGGTTAAAGAAAGCCTTAACTAAAATAACTAAATCAGATCAAGAAGAAGCAGTTGTAACCGATCAAGTAGTTCTAGCGAAGGAGAATATAAAAGACACACCAATAGGAAGATGAAGAGAGAGAGAGATTCCATCACAATAAGTAAAGAGATCATTTTTCATGATTTATTATCCTTTATACTTCTCATTCATAAATAATTCATTTGTGTCTTTTCATTCTTTAAGAACCCATAACCCATAACCGATATCTGATCATTTTCTTCTTCTTCTTCCAATGCTCCATCCCATTCCATTTGGATGAACACAATATTTTGATTTATATTTCATTGTAAAACCATACTATTATTTTTGAACTCCTCAGAGAACTATTTCAGGATGCAAATTTAATGATTTCTCAGACTTTGAATTTCTAAGTATGATATTTTTGAAGTGTTCCTATCATATTATCTTCAGATTTAAATGATATAGTCTTTTAAGTTCTCTGCATTGTGGACTTATATTTTTCTCTCTTATGAATGTGACAAAATCTTATTTATACTATGATGGATGTGAGGAATGTGTTATTTTCATATGATGGTTTCCACATTTTTGTATAATATTGTATAGATATTATATTTTAGTCTTTAAAATATTCATGGTCCCTCTCTCAGAAACTTTTCTTTATGAATATTCTTTTATATCTTAAATTGTATTTTCATAATTTATTTCAAGCAATGACATAGAAGTACCACCTCTATAAAAACATAGGTTTTTTTTTTTTTATCCTCATGAGGTTGTTGTTAATATTGTGACCAATATAAACATAAAAAACTATGATCCAATTGAGTACCCAAACAAGAAAATAATTTAGTCGAAAATTTTCCAATGAAAATTGGATCTCTGTCACTTACAATAATCTTGGGGACTCCATGCAGATTTTGAACTATTTCCATGAGTGTTGAGGCTACTAGCCTTTCTTTAAAAGGATGATTAAGAGAGAAAAAATGGGCATACTTTGTTAATCGATCCAATACTACCATGATGACCATATTTCCTTCATATTTGGGTAATCTTGTAAAAAAATCCATTGAAACTTCTTCTCGGCTTTGACTTGGTATAGATAATGATTGTAGGAGATCTGGTGTCTTGATTGTCTCTCCCTTATTATGTTGGTAGACCACATATTCAAACACAAAATTTTGAACATTAGTTTTAAGACCTTCCCAAAAAAAA
>SNQJ01S0151753.1:8881-31909 GCA_010110895.2 Picea sitchensis
CAAACTTAATAAGAAACTACCACAAGATCAATAGCAATACTACTACTAATATCACCCAAGCAAAATACTTTGCTTGAGTCTCCAAGTCGAATTAGTAAAGAAAAATGAAAAAAATGAAATGGAAATGTATCACCTCACAAAAATAGAATGAAGGCACCAAGAAGACTCCCAATGCACACCATAGATTCTCCAAATCTTCCTTTATTATCCACCAAAATGTTGCTACAAATACTTGTAGCAAGATTTACACATGAGAGTATGAGAGAGTGAGGGAAAAGAGAGGAGAAATTTTGGTATAGTAAACTTGCTATGAGAATAGATGAGATAATGAGGAGGAGAGGGTCCAATTTATAGGAGAAAATGAGGAGAGAGACCACTTGGATGAGCTCCAAGTGGCACCCATCCAATGGAAGAGGGTCTCATCAAGGGGGGCGCACTATTGGGTCAAGAGAGGAGGTTGAGGGATGAGTGGGGAAGGGGGAAACCCCCTTTCCTATTAATTAAAAGTCTAGTGGGGATAAATGGTGGGTTTTACCAAAGTATTGCGGGGGGGCATGGTATATTTTGATTTTTCATGAAATATTGAGCAAAGGGGGGCACCCCTCTTCTAGGGAGATGGTCAATGTGGGTTGTGGGATAAGCAAAAGGGGTCTTTCTAAGTTGGAAATCATTTTTCCAACTTAGGAAATTCATTTGGGATACTTTTCCCACTCTCTCTCGTGACTTTAGTGATTTTTAAAAAAAATGGCTATTTTAATTAAGCCAATTACATGCTGATTTTTGACCAACTTTGACTCCTCATGGACAATGACCTAGAAAAACTTGTCCAAATGAGCTGAGACTTGGTCCAAGGGTGTAGGGGTTCATGAAACATTTTATTTGAGTACTCATACCCATATACAGAATCCCCAATGACCACTTTTTTACATTTTACATAAAAAATAATTAAAAATCCCCAGTTTGCGGGAATTTTAATTATTTAAAAAAAAAAACTATCAAAATTTAATGAAATTCCGTGAGACTCTAGAAAATGTCTAGCATGGTAATTTACAATACTCCTAGACCTTAGTTTCCCCATGGGCTCGATCATTAGAACTCCTTTCACCACTTTGGAAAATTATGTGGGAGTGAAAAACTCAAGGGAAATTAATAAGGCTGGTTAGGCCAAATTAATAACCTGAGAAAAAAATCACTCAGTGAAAGGGACTCCTCTAATGATAAATTCCTAGGAAACTGACCTAAAATATGATCCATGCAGACCTATTACATTATTATCCCATGCAGTGGAGCGAAAATTTCGATTACATTGAAAAGCGTGATGGGGGCAAAATTTGCCCTGTTGATCAAAAAGTTGTCAAAATGGTTGTACCAATAGGTACATATCTTCATGGAACATGGAGTTGACCCCTTGGTTGAAATAGGTGTTCAACACCCCCCAAGGTGTTAAACACCTCCTAGTACCACTTATTAAGTATTTACTTACAAGGTAAATCCCGTTTTAATAGGAAATTTTATGTTAAAAAACAAAAAAAAATCCAAGAGAGACCTAATGTATATTACCATGCTAATAATTACAAAAAGGGGGAACTAACAAAAAATTCTAGAGGGTCCTGATGTATATTAAAAAAAGGGGTAATAAAGTAAAAGGGGTATTCTAAGTTAGAAAGCGATACCCCACAAGGTGTTAAACACATCCTAGTACAACTTATCAAGTATTTACATGAATTTACAAGGCAAAATCTCGTTTTAATGGAAAATTTTACATTAAAAAACAAAAAAAATCATGGAGGGACCTAATGCATGTCCATAAGACTCTGGATGAATTATTAGCATGGTAATATACATTTTACACTAGACTCGGATAAAACACACCAAGGACTATCCATTAGGACATACTCCAGCTTTGCAGGAAATGAGTGAGAAAACTTAGAACATTATAAGTCCCTGAAGCGAGGTATAATGGACCAAGTGAAAAAAAACACTTTAGAGTTATGCATTGATGACAAAGTCTTGGGGAGATGAGTCTTTTACATACAAGAGACCTCATACTAACTCATTTTTTTACAATTCCCCCATGGGGGTATGGAACATGCAAAAGAAGAAGAAATGAAGGGGCAATAATGCCCTGCATGAATTCTAGACTTTGAATTTTGAACAAGTGCCTTGTTCAACTTTGTGGTTCATCCATAAGTCCTTCCTGGTGCAACTAGGGAGGTAACATATCCCATTATTCCTTTATTTTTACAACATGCATTTTTATTCTTTTTTACCAGCTACATCAACCTCGACATTCTAGCCCTTCCTCTCATAGGAGGATGAAGGCACATGACCTTTTTGGTGTACATGCAACAACCATTTTCAGAAGGTAGGACAATGAGAGGAATCAAGATGAAAAATGTATGAAAGGGAGTGGTATGTTACTCTCATCAAGGCCTCCCAATAGTACCCCTTTTCCCCAAGAGTGGAAACATTGGACTAGGACACATAAGATGGACACGAAGGTGAAACAAAGCAAAAAGCACAACTTCCAAGCATCATGATCCATTATCTGACTTCAATGCATGATCCTCACCTAAATTCATAATGCATTAAATATGACACTTTATATGAAATAATGGCTAATGTACCTCATCATTCATGTGTGTTGGACCACCATCATCGGATGAACCTGTTGATCAAGTGAATGAGCTAAGCAATGATGAGGAGGGAGGCATCTGAGGGTTTGTTGTCTGTGGAGAATGTTTATAATCATCATCATTGGAATCACTATCTACAATGTGGACCATGAGACATGATCTCCTCTAGTTACCCCTAGGTGAAAGGGGGTAACACATCCAACAAGAAAGAGGGAATCTACAAGTGGTGGTCAAATGGACAAGATATTTGAGCAAGAGAAGCGAGATGAGGTTGATCTCACCATTGGGTTCTTTTTCTATTTCAAATTCATCTCATTTAATGTTGCACGGTCTCCTTTGTTTATTGAGAGGTGTTGAGCTCTAGTTGAACGAGCTCCAACTGGGTATGTGCCTCCAACTCCTCGTACTCTCTCTTCAACACTACCCTTCCCTAGAAAACTCAATAATCCACTGAGATGATGCAATGTAAGGAATGATGGCCTCATCTAGGCTTGACCTAGACCAATGTCTGAATAACTAAGCAACTATTATGTGACATCAGATTTAGCAATTTTGACTCAAGGAAACAATATTCACTGAAAGTGCAAGGAAATAGGGAAAATACAGGACCTACAACTACTCACGCATATGCATGGAAATTTATTATGCTTTTTGATGAACGGAAACATGGCTAAGGCTAAAATAAAGCGTAAAATCAAGAAAGATATAAATCTGAAAATGAAAGCAATGGGCTGGAAACGAAAAATCAGTGAAAGTAAATGGCAAAAAAACTGACTCTAACTAACCTCCAAAACCCCAAAAAACTTGTTTTTTATTTTTTCTTGTTTTTCTTGCCTTTTTTTCTTTTTTCTTTTTGTATGAGCCCAAAAATCTCTTGTTATGGAAGTTTGTGAGATCTTCCATGATCAATCAACAAACTCGAATGACCAATACAACCATGTGGACAAATGATTGATTCTGCATGAAAGGTCAACATAGTCAACCCTCCAATGCAACCAATCATGAAATCTCTTAAAAAGAAAGATGTATTCATGTGTTGGCTAGTCAAGCAACCAAGTAGGTCTATTGGCTGAACTTCGGAAAAAGGTTCCTCACTAGTGATCAAGAAGAAAGTAGAAGAGCCAAAACTTTTCAAATTTGCCTCCTAAAACACATCTATCATACTCAACTCAACCTGATCATGACTAATCCTGATACCCAAGTAATGATTAGTTAGAGAATCTATTTGAAGAACAAAATATGAATGCAGGATCATGAGAAAACTGTGAGAAAGATCATCTTCTAGTTGAACCAAAAGTTTCTCCCCCTGTTGCAATGGTATCCAATCAAACTATTCTTGGATCACTGTGGGGATATGCAAGGATAAAGTCCCCTGCTGATTCAATTTTGCATGGCTGACTTGTTGCACTTCCTTTTGAAATTTATCATCATTAATGAAAGGAATCAACAAACCCATTTGCACACTCAGACTTCATCTTCATCGTCATGGATCTCTACATATGGCTCGAGTGGTGCAACTACAGGTTCATGATCATCCAAGCATGAATCATCTTCATCCTCTTTATCATTGAAAACTTCATCACATGCTAGGTTTCTGCTATTTTATTCCTTTTCAGAAGCACAAAATCCGTGCACTTTTAGGGCAGCAAAGAAATCTTGCCCTAAATTTATTGGGTTCTCACTCTAAAAGAGGGAATGAAAATCTGAATCAAAATCAAAGGCATAATCCACCAAAATGTTTCTTGGTTGAAATAAGGGGTGGATCTGATGCAATGCTTGGAAAAATCTACCATGAATCTCGGGAATGGTTTCATCTTCTCCCTTATTAATGTAAGATAACTCCAACACTAGGTATATATTATCGTGCACCTATTGTTTCAATTCAACATCCATGATCAATCATGATCCTTTCTCAATGGAGTCGCCAAGCGAGATTTAGGTACTGATTTACCCTTGTGTTCCAGAATAGATGTTCAAGTTCATTAAGCCCTGAAACTGCCTTGTGTTTTGGAATAGATGTTCAGGTTCATTAAGGCCCGAAACTGCCTTGTGTTCTAGAAATTAGAATAGATGATCAGGTTCATTAAGGCTTGAAACTGGGCCTTGCACAGGGTCAAATCATTGAGATATTCTCAAGTTTTACAACACAATAAAATCCTACAATAGTGGAGTCCCTTGGAGAGATAGAAAATATTAAACACATAAAGCAAGTCTCATCGGCGTTGTTATATATATCCAAGGATTGATGAATTCCCTGACAATGACACCAATTTGTTATCACACAAATCTACACCAGTATACCTAATAATTATAGGTCATCTAGCCCCGCCATCGCTAGATGCCTCTTTGTGTGGATTGGTGTTTTTCTAGTCTCAGGAGGGTGTCCCTAGGGGGTGTGTACTCGGCCCTTTCCTCACCCGGATGAAACCTTTGGCAACTTTAAATTCAACATTTATGCATTAGGGGTAAGCAACATTGTGTGGGTGGGCTGGTAGCCCAGCCCCTGCCAAGTCTTGCCACCTTTCTCTGGAAGTCGCAGGTTCGACCCCCTGTGAACACAACTAAATTTTTATGCATTGGGGGGGTGCCACGTGGCACCATAACATTGTCCCACCTACATGCCACGTGTCACAATCTAATAGGTCCAACTCATCTACCAGTCACCCTCTACCACATCATCACCTACCATGTCATCCTATGCCACGCCAGCCTCTGCCACGTGTCAATATGACCACCTGCCACGTGTCCAGTACGACCCTTCCACATTAGCAGTACAAATTGTTATCGCATAGTTTGTAGGAGAGGTTTAAGTTAGCTTGAGTCAAGGCTTCAAACTGGCATAAGAGGAGCTTCCCCACCCACTATCACCTCGATGGGGAGCTCTTTCTATTTAGGATGGCTAATCCAAGGGAGACGTCCCTAGTAATCTGGTTTTTTGAAGGAGAAGGGTCAAAGTTTAAGGCTTTCAAAGGTTAAGATTAAGATTCCCTTCACAGATTACTGCCAATAGAGATAGTCAAGGAGAAAAGCTTCCACTGAATGGCACCTGTTTGCGAGACAAGACAAACAAAGCTAGAAGATGTGCTGCAGTGGTTAGTACTTCAAATATCAATGACTATCTTTAATATATATATGAGCAATGATCAAATGTAATTATTGACGAAGTCAATGATTACTAAACAAAGACAAAGACTTATATCACTTCTTCAATAAGTACAAAAGAGATTTTAGCATTCAATGTATACAATCAATCCTTGTTATATCACAATGTAGTTATTATGCTCATACACCAATATTGTTGTTGTGTCACAATTGCAGATTGGGGTGACGTCAGCCCTAATTTATGATAACTTCTTGGAAGGCAAAAAGGTAAACGTTTTGAACAATAAGCCAAGGAAAGCAATCTATACTTCAATGCCAACCAAATCACAGAGTTTTATACTCAAATTAGGGTCAAAAAGAGACTTGACGTCACAAGTAATATTGCTGCTGCAAAGGTGACGTCAGCCCTAGAATCAAATCAGTTTGAAAGACAAAGAGTAAGACGTTTTGTCAAATAATCTTATGGATGTGATTAATAACTCAAAGTCTATCAAATTAGGTGACAAATGTCAAAACGTTATAAGCCAAGCTAGGGTTTTAGAAAGGTATGACGTCACCTATAATGTTGTTGTTTTAGGGTTAGGGTTAGCTAGTCAAAGAGGTGAACGTTTTAACAAATCAGCGAATGGAAAAGCTTAAAACCTCTATGGCTACAAGGAGATGACTCAGCCGCAACTTTTGGTCCAAACAAAGTTTCAAACTAGGGTTAGTCTAGATGCTAGGTTAGTTAGGGTTTCAAGTAAAAGAGAGTTTGAAAGAGTGTTTAAGCACAAGCAAGCTCAAGATTATACTTCTAGACTAGTGCCTTGGGTTAATGGAGAAGCTCAAGATTATAATTTAGACTAGTGCCTTGGGTTAATGGACAAAGGGGAGATGAACTAATGGTTTAGAAGGATTTTAAACCTAAGGACAAGAGGGATAGGGAAGGAAAGTCACATATGTACACCAACCAAAACCCAAGAAGAGAAGGCTTATTTAGGAGTAGCTAAGGCTAGGCCTAAAACTTCCGCTTCTTTCCTTAAGACTCTTTTGGAAAAATCCATATTAATGAACACAAATCTATGGCTGAAAAGTGTTGTTCAAAGACAAGGCTTTCAAAACCCTAGAATCAAACCCTAGGTAAACTAAATTAGGCCTAGACTACTCTTCTTCAATTTATGCTTAAAACTAACCTTCCAAGAAAGGGGAGAAAGGCTAGTGTAGCCATGGCTACGCTAAACCTTCTCAAATCAATGGCTTAAGTTTTTAACATGGGGACATAGTTACAACTCCATTTGTGGTTTGCTCCTAGGGTTTTAATGATTAAGCAAATAACAACAATGTAAACATAAAATTAAGTAATTTAACCTACAACCATTCAACAAAGAAGTTTGGTAATGCAAAATGTACTTACAAATTCATGAAGAGCATAATCAACTCCCTAGTTGTAAACCTTCCAATGATACAACTAGCACCATATGCCAAGATAATCCTCCAAGATGTAGCCAACTCCACAAGACAATAATAACCAAGAAAAAAACTAGAAAGATATCTCTCCAAGAGAGTTAAAAGAAAGTATAAAATGAGGCAAAACATCCCAAATATATATGATCTCTATGAAATTTAATTAACAATTAGGTCATTAAAACAAAATTCTATTACGGCTGACTTTACAATACTTGATTATTTGTCACATTACATGCTAAAATGCCAAAGTGAGCTAAAAATGGAGACGCCAGTCTCTAGAGGGAGATTGGCCCTTTCGGCATAATCCGTGCATCCAAGGAGCAAAACGCTGGCCCTTCTGGGGCTCCCCGCAAGGTGCCACACGCGCTGGCCAAGGTCCAAACACCGCCACATCCCTCCAGAACGCCCGGCCTGGGCCTGCATGCCCCTGCCCATTAAAGCCATCATACTACCTGCAGCGGCTGATCCCCATAGGTCAAACCTCTGCCAAAACGTCCCGATGAGGGCATCCTTCTTCTTCGCTGTGCAAGGGCTCATTGCCAACTATGTCCCCGGCCTGCCATCCCATCGTCCATTTGATGGGCTCTTCACCCCATGGAGTCCCCAGCTAATCATCTCCCCATGTGCACCATCCTCCGTACTGGCCCTCACGGCATGAGTCCCACATCGCAACCATGCCTCCATGGGCTCATTAGTCCTGTAGACATCATAGCAATGTAAATCATATCTCATCATTAAAGCCATCAAACATATGCATGAAATCCCTAACAAATCATCTAAGAGCTCAAAGACATTACAGATCACAAGTACAGTTAAAGGAAACCAACAGGACAACCTATTGGGCTAATAATTCCACAAGAGATGGAAAAGTTTCCTCAAAGGATCATTCAAGCCATGCAAGAGATGATGGTTCTAGGGATGTCCAAATACAGTAAGACCAAGGGTCAGGTTATTCCCGGGTGCCTTTTGTAGGAGCAGCTGCACCCGGCCATGGATGCATTTTTTCCAATCCCTTTATTGCCTTATCTTTCTTTTTATTTCTTTTTTACTAAGTCCAACGAAGAGACACCGCTTTGGCTTGGTGGGCTGAGATGATGGGCTAAGTACTCCATCGTATTCAAGTAAATGAGAAGAAGTTGGGTTCGTGATGAGACTCTTCTTTGGCCATTATGCAACCAAAGTTGTCATCAGCTCTGCTTGGTAACCAAAGATGACAAGTACGTTACAATCGCTAAATACCTATGAACATAATGGGCCGGTCGATGAGTACCTCCTCCCATCCTCTTGGTTAGTCTTGCATTTATTTATTTATCATTTTTCTTGGGGGTCCTTAGTTTCTTATCGAGGCTTTTGTCACTGGGATCCCCTTGGCTAAGCATCTCTAGGTTTTATTTATGGCTTTTTTATTTCTCTCCTTTTACTGCCTGCTTTTGCACTGGGCCTTTTAGCCCCTTCTTCCCACAAGACAAAATGTACTGAAGGTCATCCTGCTAGACTAGGGAATGGGATGGATGAGCTATTTAAGATGTAAAGGATAAGATGGAGGAGCGCACGATGGCTCGCAAAATCCCCTTTAGTGGCTAACTGAAAACCATGAATACTAACCTGGTTATGCTTATCCCATCAATCACCCCAACAATGGTCGGGTGGATTAGTGTAAGATCCAAGGCTATCCTAAAATGAAGGGAACCTAATGCATACATAAGTAGCAGGTTACACCCATCAACAGGACATATACTATGATACCCTAATTCAATTACCTCATGGAGCAAGAGTCCCTTCCAATGCAGGCCCAGGCCGGTAGCGATGGAAGTTTCATCGCTACGTGACAACCGTATAGAAGAAAAGAAAGATGGGCCCTCAAGGGTTATGCTTTGTCGACCGGGCCTCAGACGCATGTCTAGGGACCATGGGCCCTGAAGACATCTCCTAGTTATCCCTAGGATATCGGGGATAACACAAACATGCCACATCAACAGTACGAACATGCCACCAAGACCGTATGAACCGATAGTCAACAAGTTTTCCGCTTGGCAAAGCAAATAGAACAACATCTCACCTCATATGATGTCCGCTTGAACCGCTCAAGCTGCTGGGACTGTGGAGGATGAGGCCTATGAATCCAGTCCTGCTTTGCCACTTAAGCACTTTGATTCCTCGGATCACTTATCTTATTAGCATTTTGTTTTTATAAAGCATACTTGAGGATTAGAGTTGATTTCAGTGCTGTTCCATCCTGTATTCTCTAGCCATAGAGAGAGATTTTCCTCATAAAAAAATACCATGGATAGTAGATATATCAAAGAAAACCAGATTGTGCACATTGTATTGCAATACTATGGGGGGTGATTAATCATGGAGATTTACCATTTATATCTCTTGTTTCCATTGGTGTCTCAAACAATACACAAATCAATCTTTACAGAGCACCAAAGTTGTTGCTTCAATGATAATGTTTGCAACGGTCTTCTCATGACATTGTTTTGAATACTGCTAGATTTTCCCAGGATATGTAAAGAAATGCATGGAGAGTGGTACCCCTAGTGGAAAGGGAAGTGATGCTCACAGGGTAGCAATTATAGGAGACCCATTTGGAAGCAACATTTTGCAAGAGGATTAATAGCAAATTGGATACTCATAATTTTGGAGAAATCTGAAGTGAAAGTTCTCTCGAGAATTTGAGACAACACAAGATGCATTGCAAAAGGAATAGGAAAATATGCAGGATGTTATTTATACAAATAAAAAAACATTGTTCTTTGTAGTGTCGGGGTTAGAAACAAAAGCACAAACCAAAGTTGGAATTTTGGCAGATCTGGTGGTTTTCATTCATCTGGTATTTAGTTGAAATTAGGGGAGGTCAATTCATAACATTTCTATCCATTTTGGGCACTTTTTCTGAGGGTGATTGGGAATATTTATCGACCATGGAATCACATGTAATGAAAATATGAAAATTGGTTATTCTAGTTGTCAAGTATATCCAGAATTCGTTTGAAAATAAGACACAATCAACATAATATAACCTGGACCTTCCAATCCTAGTTATGAAAGAGGGACAAACTATATTGTTTTAGTGAAACCTCTGTGGGCCATCTTGTTATAAACCCAAGAAAATGTTGCAAAATTTGACGAACTTCCTGTTGGAATACTAAGAGGGGGTGAATCAAGATACTCTTTAAACAATTGCAATTACTTTGTTATTTTATTAATCATCACAATAGATTATTAATGGATTCTATTTAAATCAATGTATAAATATAATTAACAAGTACTTATAAGGTTTTATAAAGAGTAGTCTGAGATTATGAAGGAAACCAATCCTCTTTTAGAGCACCAACCCCTTGGAGACACAAACTCTCTTCGTGGAACCAACCCTAGGAAGCACCAACTCCTTGTTTTAGGGCACCAACCCTAGGGAACACCAACTCCCCTTTGTTTTTAGGCAACCAACCCTAGGAAGCACCAACTCCCTTGTTTCTTGGGGCACCAACCCTAGGAAACAACTAACTCCCTTGTTTTATACTCTGCTTAGTAAAGGATATGAATCCCTTCCTTGCTCCTCCCTTCCAACCTCACCCATAAGTATCATCATTTTTCTATTATCTTCATTATTATTTCCTCTGATCTGGACTACACAGACACTTTCTTCTCACTATTCTTTTGCCATTTATAGTTCAATTAAGCGACTTGAACTACTATGCTTTTGACAATGAACCATTGTATCTTTCATTTAAATGATAATATTAAACTTTAAATAATATCATTTTATTCTTTATTCATAATGCTCATGTTTTAACTCTTTCTTTAATCATGATTGTGTATCAATTCATTAGTCTAAAGATATTGAATTTTTTTGAATTCAAGTCTCAATAAATAGGATCCCCCTTCAAACCAAAATTTGTGTGACTCTGAGCTCGAAACCACGATCTTATCCATTCCAAGCATCATTCTCGTTAGTGCTTTTTTCCTTTATTCTTCTACATGGGACTGTATTCAAACATCCGAGGGCTTCTTTACTTCTATCCCCTTTAGCTTCTTTACCCACATGACCTTGTTGGAGCTAAAGCCTTTCTATACTTCGTCTTTTCGGATTTTATCCTTTGCGCCATTCATACCTTCCCGAGTATTATTTAATCATGCGTGATATCAGATTGGACTAATAGATCTAAGGATCAATATTTGATCTTCCATTGGATGGATGATCCTGGCTTATCCATAGGCTTCAACAAAATCAATGATGGTTAGGACTTAACTGGCAGCTGAGTGGAGCATCTCATTCACTTCGTGATCCTCAGAAGTTTCAGACTGACCTTTGCGCCGGTTGTCATCCTTATACACACTGCAAACATGAGGCACGCCATGCTCACTTAGTGTCCTTGAGGGCACAATGCTTGTGTCTCAAAGCCCATGTCACTTTATTTGAACCTCTTATGTCTAGGCTTACCCTAGGGAAGCCAAGGGGGTAATCCTAGTTTCTAGATAAGATTTAGAGTTTGAATTCTAGGAGTTGATTTCCACCAGTTAAGGTTTGGGGGGAGTCTAACATATGATGCAAAAGAAGCAATGCAAGATGCAAGGTTATGTCAAGCAGTCTTTTCCAAGTCAATACTAAGACTAGTGCCTAAGGTCAACCAAGTTAAAGGGTACTGCAATAAACTTACAAAGTTTACAAAATAATAATTACTTCACAAATATTAGATACAAGTACTTTACAACAAAGAATGCTAGAAATACAATGATACAACACAACAAGCTAACCATGTTTTGTTTAGATTGTGCAGGAATTAAAGAAGATCAAGGTATTAGCATCATCAACACATTAGGTTTATCATCAACATTCACAAGGATACTTAGAAGATTTAGAAGTTGAAGCACAAGTATTCCACAATGATTAAGATACTTAGTTGATTAACCCCAAAGTATTACTTGTATATGATTAAGTTGCAAGTATTAAACCACAAGATGAATTAAATTAAACCAAGGTATACTTGCTTAGTGAGTTAAGGGATTTAAGATTTGAAAGATTTTATCACTCCTGCCAGATGTTTCACCAAAAACCCTCCTCCCTCGACATTTCCAAATGATTGTTGATTGCTCAAGAGTGAGGGCAATGAGGGCCTTACACCCTACTTCACAGGCTCCACCTCTAAGAATTGAGTTTCTATGGAAAGGACGCCTGGCCATGAGACCGTCCCTACCCAGCACCTCCATTGCCCTCCCTCAACTCCTGCTCTTTAGATGGTGAAGCCGGTGGTCTGCCACCCCATTAAGTCTAATAAGCATAACAATTGGTTAGAATTTCCAGTGTATTAGAGAGGTTTTGGTGATCTTTAACTACCTTAAAACGGTGATTTAGTGTCAAAACTTAAACTTTTATGAGCTTGAAAAGTGTGTTGTTTAAGTATAAACTTTAAGCACTTAACACATGTGTAATATGAAATACCAATATGAATAATGATTTAGTTTGTCACCATGATTAAAACCATTAACATGAAGAAGCTTGTTGTGAAAAAGAATGTTAAAGCACAAGGGCAAGAACAATCCTACAAAGAGAAGAAAAAGATTCAATCTATACCACCTTATCTTATGTTGTTAAAAGCATTAAAGAAGCATTGAGTGTGAGCAGAAGCTTGCGGGCCAGGATGTAGGCATACATCTATCAACTTATCCAACAACACTTAACTTTAGTGTGATGGAAAATGGCCTTAAAGATATGATAGCATGGAAAGAAAACCACTTACTAAACCATTAAAAGCATTATACATTTAGTGTGTCATGCAAAAAAGATAGATCTTAAGATAGCTTATAACATGCAAATAGATTTAAGTAAGCTGATTATGCCCCAAGGGATTAAGCCAAGGACTAAGGTGTGATGTGAAGAGATCTAGATCTAGAACATTTTAACCGTTAAAGTCTTTAGGAAAGATCAATAACACATTACCTAGCCTTTTACTTCATTTGGGGTTTTTTCTCCCAAGATGTAGGCAATTATTTAAGATAGATAAGCTTGCAAGAAAAATAATAACCTAGCCAAGCAACTCAATGGCACAAAGTGGAGGCAAGCCTACCTTTATTGTGCCAATGAGGTTGTGAGGAAAGTGAGCAAGCAAAACAACTATCAACACAAATGTTCACTAAACCCCACGTCCTAGCTTAGAAGATGCTTGAAACTCAAAAAATGAAATTTGAACCAACCTTAAGCTACCCTAAGCTCACACAATGGGATGTAGGCCGCACCACCTCTTCTCCTCCCAAGCCTAAGGAGCTACTCAAAATTAGCAAAAGAGAGTAGATCTATGCACAATAAGCTAGAAATATGGAAAGAGAGGTTGATATTTGAGCAATTCACTTAATAGTATCTTGGAGTGTTGTGTGGCTATTTTAGAGCAACTTAACCCCCCTCAACCTATTGAAGACTCAGAAAAATCAGCAAGCTATTGTTTGTTGGAAAAGCTACACACAACAAACAATGTGAAGAAAAATTTATGATTTTAGGGCGCTAATTTTTTCTCCTTAAAACTTATGATAAAATATGATTAAAGTGACCAATCTACCATGTTAAGCTAGCTGAAATATAACATGGAATGAGCAGCAATGAAATAATGAGTAAAAGATGAGAAAGATGGAGTTTATATGTGCTTTAAGAGAGGACTCTTCCTCGAGGCATTCCCAATAAAACCCTTGAATCCAAACCCGCAGAAAACTTGGCAAAATAATATGTATACAAGAAGATAATATGGTTGAATATGATAATGAAATATTAAAGGGGACTTGTAAATCATCTAAAGGGGACTTGTAAATCATTTAAAGAAAATATTAAAAAAGGGTAAATTATGGGGCTAGAAAAAGGTTTCTATCCAAACGAAAGATAACTCAAGGATGCAACACACCCCTCTACAAAGGAACCCATGGAAATAAGACCATACGAGACCCTTGCATGTCAATGACCCTATGCCCAAAAGTTTCTCCCTTCATCAACCTCACATTCATCACATGGCCTAGATAGAGTTCACCCAGAAACACTCCTTACTTGAGGAATCGGTTCACCCAATAGGGCACTATAACAACCCTCCCATTTAAATTCTGGTGGCAACTGCATGCCTTTTGAGTACGTGTTTAATTTGGAAAGAGGATCCAATGTTCTTGTTTAGGTGGATCTTGTATTCAAATTTCTTTACTTGGCATGATTCATATGACTTGTGGACCCTTGAGGGCATACCTTGTTTGTCTTTGCAAGATATTGCTTGGTGGCACCACTGGTGGAGGTACTAAGGCATTTGGGATCTCCATTAAGACATGAAAGTCCATAGGATGGATGTTGCACCTCACATGTTGGAGGGTATTGATGATGAAAGTTGCACTCATTATGACATCATTTACCCATGAAAGAGGTCCAAGAAGATGAACCATACATGACGTCATCCTTCTATGCTTGAACATTGGCCTAGATCACCTTGACGTCAGACTTGGAGAGGTCAATATGGCATGGTAGCTTGCATTTGGTGATTGGGTGGTTTGTTACCCCTTTTTTTGTGAACAAATGGGATGATGTGGCACCTTGAGGGTTGATGCCTTAGCCTTTGGAGGCTATTTTAACCAACAACCACTCTTGGAGAAGATTTTGGTGACACATTTGCCTCTTTTTTGTCATTTTGGGTCATTACTATCATATGTGGACAAAATCAAGTGGATTTTGGTAAAATTCAATGCTCGATGAATTTAAGCCTAAATTAGTGTATTTAATTGTAAATTGGGTAGAGTGAGCTTGGATTTCACAAACAGAGGCAAGCCTCACTTCATTTTTGATAATTGATTATTGAGACATTACTATCTCTCTCTCAAAATTTCAACCCTCTCATATGACACTTGTCTTTTTGGGAAGAATTACTCATGCATTTTGCTTGGAGATGGATTTTTTTCACTTGTGGAGGATGGTTTATGACCTAGGATACTTCTTGGATGATATTTCTTACAGGTTTATTGATGTTTAAGGTTATTTTGTTGCAACTTACTTGGATTATTCTTATTCGAAACCCTAAGAGGGTTATGGATTGTTCATCCTCTTCAAGCCATTTTTCTTTGTGAAAGGAGTCCATTCAAGGATTGATTTGAGGGTTAAGAGTGTCTATCCCCCTGAATCCTTTCTTGGCTAGGGTTTTAACTTAGGGTTTAGGATGTTTATCCCAGGTTCTGGGAAACCCAGTTTCCATCAACTAGCAAGCTAGGTGACTAATTTTAGAGGTATGACTTTATTTATAAGGGTTTAGGTCCAATCTGCAATGGTAAGGTCCTCTCCATACACCGGAGCCTCTTATTCATTTCCAAAATATGAGATGAGTATGTTATCGATAACTTGTACAGTTTACCATCTCCATCTCTACTCTTGAATCGTCCTCCATTATTATCCATTTAAATTATCTTTGATGTTATGACTTCATTACCCAATAGACAAGGCACTAATGATTGAGAAAGTAAAATTTTGTACTGAGAACGGAAACTGCTCTCAGATCCCTAAACTTGGATAAAATTGTCACACCATGAGCTATCTTCACATCAAACACCTTGATTTCTTGGGGTATTCCTTGTTGTTGTAATAACTAATTAGCTACATCCATTTGGGCTGCAGCAAACCCTCTTTATTTCTCTTGTTTTCTTGTTATTTTCACCGTAGAAAATTGTATTTGAATATTGCAAATTAATTTACTTGTTAAGGGCTATAATCATACACTTATCTTCCTCGATTTATGTCGGAATCCATCAGAGAAAATGTTTGTTATGATCCATCTAGGGATGTTATAAACTTGTTTATAACACTTTACAACCTATTTAACCATCAAAATTTTGGTTTAATCATTGGAATATTGTCTATTGTTTACAAGCTTTCATTTTCCATCATTTAATGCCGATTTTGATGGTGATTTATTGCAGTTGTTAACATTTTTTTCTTACTGATATAATTTATAGTCTGTTGCAAATTTTGGGACTACAAGATTTCTTGTTGTTTCCTTTAGTGTTTGGGGTTTATTTTCATGATCTTGGTCTTGGACAATGGTTCTAACGTTGGCTCTGCAAGCTGTTGATCAATTTCTTTCTTTCCTTCACCAAAGTCATCACTCTTCAAACCCTAAGCATTCTCATCTAGTAACCAAAGGAGGGACCTTTTCTAAACCCTTGTCTTGTTATTTTCTCCTCAATCTCTGTTGTCACCTGTGAAGTTCTCCCTTTGTGGTGGAATCTCTCCATTACTAAAATGAGGGGAGTATTTGGTAAGATGATAGTGGTTCTTACTCCCAGTTATGTCTCACATTTGTTGCTTGTGGTTGGCTTTTCCCAAATGACACCGTATGATAACAACGACAAAGCTCTACGGCGAAATCAATTTTATGGCAGCCTTAACATCCTTGAATATGAATGTAATGGTGTTGCTGCCAGCCCCAACCTGTATTTTGAAATTGGAAAAAATGATATCAGGGATGATGAGGATTCCATTTGATGTTGGCATTGAGGAATTATCATCATTTTTCTGTCACTGGTGTGGAATTTGGATTCCTCTCCTTATGGTTCGACTTGTCAACAAATCAGAATTTGGCCAATTTAATGCTCAAGACTCCAAAAATGATTCCTTCTGATGGCAAAGGGCATGATCAATATACTGGAGTTATGGTGCGATATTGGAGGTTTCAATGGCCTCATTTCTGTAATCCAGAAAGAAACCAGAAGATCGGGGAGCATAATAATACAGAATGTATAAATGACACACATGGTATAATACTACTCAGGTTGTTGATTTTGAGTCTTGGAATCCATATGACAATCTGAATGATGCTAAAATTATTCTAACTACCATGACATTCATTACAAAGTTGGAGGTTGTGGGAGGTTTTTGGGTGAATTTTCCCAGAAATGATGAACTAAAGGGAAATTTGACGAAAATCCACTTGATAGTTCAATCAATCTCATATAGTTGCAGAAGTTTCAATCTGAGAGGCTGTTTGCTATTAAGATCTCATGTGATGAGGACACCGTGAAGAAAGACACCGTTTCCCAATGGCACGAGGAAGGTTCAGCTAGATATATATCAAAGATATGTGGGGATGCCAAACCATCCATTCAATGGATAAAAGGGAAGAATAGATTTGTGTCCAACTCCTTAGTGACAGAAAAGTCAATCTATCATCACTCAAATTTCAATGTTTCCCTGTTTTCTATGATGATCAAGCACAGAGGAAAGGGTCATTGTGGTGACGAAATCATGAGATGGTTGCACTGGGTTGCAAATTTTACTTTAGGTGAGTTGAAGTTATGGTGAGATTATTTCTGCGTTTTAAGAAAGCACTGGCCTCAAGTAGGGAGCCAGATGTTACACACAATTTCGCTGGGTAAACATAGGGGTTCCCTAGATTTATTTTAAAGGGATAATAATGTTACTCATGGTGACATCGAGTACTCTCCATTATTCTAGTGTTAGCACCAAGAATGTTTCTCATGTTATCTTGGCTGAGGGAAATCATCTGTGGCAAAGAAAATTGGAACCCCGTCATTGTCTGTATGTATGAAGTGTTTGGAATTGAGGTTGTGAGGGTGGTTATTCTTGATGAACTTTGAAGGGTTATATGTGAACTAAAAACATCTATATGTTATGTGTAACATGATGACATGTTGAGTTCATTTGATAGTTGTCACTCAACGAAATTGCATATGGTTTCTTGATTGCAGATACCGGGGATAACAGATATATCAAAGAAAACCAGATTGTGCACATTGTATTGTAATACTTTGGGTGGATGATAAACTGAGCTTTTACCACATTTATATCCTTATTTTCATTGGTGTCTCAAATAGTATACATACCAATCTTTATTGAGCACCAAATTTTTTGCTTCAATGCTAATGTTTGCAACGATCTTCTCATGACCTTGTTTTGAATACTGCTAGATTTGCTCAGGATATGTAAAGAAATGCATGGAGAGTGATACCCCTGGTGGAAAGAGAAGTGATGCTCATAGGGTAGCAATTACAGGAGACCCAATTAGAAGAAAAATTTTGCCAGTGGATTAATAGTGGATTGGATACTCATAATTTTGGAGAAATCTGAAGTGAAAGTGCTCTCCGAGAATTTGAGACAACACAGGATGTATTACATAAGGAACAAGAAATTACATAGGATGCTATTTATATAGATAAAAAAAACATGTTCTCTGCAGTGTCGGGGTAAAAAACAAAAGCGCAAACTAGAGTTGGAATTTTGGTAGATCTGGTGGTTTTCTTTCATCTGGTATTTAGTTGAAATTAGGGGAGGTCAATTCAAAACGTTTATATCCATTATGGGAACATTTTCCATGGGCGTTTGGGCATATTTATCCACCATGGACTCACCTGTAACAAGAATCCAAATATCAGTTATTCCAACAGTCAAGCATATCCAAAATTGGTTTGAAAACAATCCATAATTAGAAAAATATAAACCAGACCTTCCTATCTTGGCTGTGAAAGAGGGACACATTATTTTTTTTTTAGTGAAAGGTTCAGGGCCAACATGTTATAAACCCAAGAAAATGTTGTAGAATTTGACGGACTGCCCATGGGAACTGTGGAAATTACAGAGGAATTGATAATATGGGCTCCTCATTTATGTTTAGTAACACACACACCACGTGCAAGAAACCTTTTGATGAATATTTGATGATAACTGGGATAACCTAATACAGAGCCCTAGATTAGGGATGACTTGAAATTGTTGCAAATTTAAATTGAATCTCAATGGAAAAAGCAAGTTTGACCCCTCTTGATAGAGTATTTTCACGTCATTGGAGCCTTCATGACCACGTTTGAAGGGCATTTGGAGGCTGGACATTGCACCAAAAACCTTATTTCCCTCATTCGTGGAAGAAATGGGGACTATTGAGGGATTATGCCCCTAGATTTTGTACATTTGGCATGAATGCCTCCCAAGTTGTATTATTTTAGATTATTTAATTGTTGTAGAGGGCATTTTTCCCCTCCATAGGCTAGATTAGGGGAATTTAGTCTAAAAAATTATTATTATTATGTAGGAGGAAGTTGAGCCTTTCCCCATAAATAGAGAGGCACTTCAGTCATTTTTTATCATCAACTTGAGGGATTTGTCCCTCAAGATGTATGAAATTTTAAAATTTTCTTACTCTCTTAAATCATGCGCTACTGTTGGAGAAGGAATTTTGTGGATATATTTTCTGTCTTGTATGGTTCATTTTTGTAACTAGGGTTTGAATGGTCTAGCAACTTGGAAGGAGTAAGCAATTTTCTGCAAGTACTTTGTCCCCTTGCTAAATGTTAAAGGTGTTAATTGCTATCTTGTTGCAAGTTTCTTTGTCTTGTTGAAACCTTAGGAAGGAGATATAAGTGTTTCTCTCCTTCATAAAGTATTTATTATCCAAGTTTGTGAAAACATTCTTGCTAGGGTTAAAATCCCAAGGCCCAAAAGTGATTGCACCAGGTTTTTAACCCCAGCCTTTGATCCTTGACCTAAGTCAAATAAGAAGAAAGAAAGAAACACCAAGGTCCCAAGAGCGTTTGCACCCTAGCAACCATTTTCTTCAAAAGTCTAGAACTCAAGTTGGCCCCACACACACTTGCAAACGGAGCTAAGTCCGATCACTTTAGTGTCCTTGGAGGCACAATGCCTAGGTTCACAAACCACACTGTCACCTTGACAAGAAATTCTTCCGTCTAGGCTTACCTTAGAAGCCAAAGGGTTTAGACCTTAGTTACTAGATGTGTGAGTTAGGTTCTAGGAGCACTTTAGTTTGTTAAGGTTAGAGGGGATTATAATCCTAAGATAAGTAGGAAACCATGCAAGATGCAAGGGTTATCATGAAAACCAAGCCCTTCCCTAGGTCAACTAAGACTAGCAGTGCCTAGAAACAAGTAAGGACAAACTATGTTCAAGGGTGGTTCTTTACAAAAAAGATTACAAGTTACTTACAACTTTACAAAAGAATAATTCAATGAAAGAATACAATGTACAATTACTTACAATAAATAAATGCTTTAAGATACAATTCTATACAATGCAACCAACCATCGCTTTTACTCTATATGTGCAAGATATGCGCATTAGAGCATCAAAACATATCACCACATATATGAGATCATCAACAAATTCCAAAGATTAATTTAAGCACAACCGTTATGAAGATTATTGAAGATGATCAACACTTCAATTATTAAACCCCTCAAGTGTTTTATTAGATTAGGTCTAGGGTTTAATAGCTAGACTTTTCTTAAGATTTGGGGTTTTATTAGCTTTCCTTTACAAAAGCTCCTCCTCCCCTATTTTCAACAATCATGGATGCCCAAGATAGTACGGGCAACGAGGGCCAACCCAGCGTAACTGGGGTCAGCCCAACAAGAGTACTTCCTGAGAGACACACACCTGGGTGCCACTAAGTCCCCCGCCACCACCTTCAAGTTGTTTCCTCAAGCCCCATTTTAGATGGTGAAGATGGTGGTCTAAGGTACCCAAAATAGTCTATTAAGTATATAATTTGATTAGGTAGACTTTTAGGTGATTAGAAGAGTGTTTAGAAGATTTTAAAGCACTTTTTAGGTGCAATTTAGTGATATGGCTGAAACTGTTATTATCTTTATGAGTGTGTTGTCTTAAGCTTAAACAAATGAGTAATGTCAACACATGTAAAGAAAAATAAGAGGTATCTGAAAGAGTAAATATTATCACATGCACAACAACAGTTTGCTAAGAAACAAGAGATCTATGGAAAGAACAACTTGCCTTTAAGAGATGAAAGAAAATTTAAGAGTTTGCCTACTTAACCATTCAACACATTTCAAGCCCAAATAAGTGGCTTCCAATAGATGTAAACAATAAACCAATGAACCAATTACTTGTTAAGCACTTAAGAGATTTCAAGCATTAAAGATTTAAGCCATGTGCATAAGTAAGAAATAACAAGCTTGAAATGAAGCTAAGCAAGATCTAGTTAAATTATTTAGGTGTGTTGCCCATTAGGCTTGAGATAATGAGATAGATCTAGAACATAAGCATTAAGAACATATTAAACATTAGATCACATCACATCACATCAAAATTAAAGCATTAACACTTGGCCTTACCTCTTTGGGGTATTCCTCTCCCAACTAGGTAGGTTATTAACTTATACTTGCTTAGTTAAGTTAAGTTTCTTTGAGATATTAGTTATTAGGGAAAACCATGAAAGGGGGAGCAAGAAAGTAAGCTAAGCTACAATCTAATCTACCAACAAGAAAGCAAACCCCACGACCTAGGTTGAGAAGGTGCCCACACCTTCTAAACCTCACGGCCAAGCTAGAAAGAAACTCAAAAAATGAAAAAAATGCTAGATCTAGCCTACGCCCTACCTACCCAAAGGCTCATAGAAGAGGGGAGGCCATACCACTTCCCCTCTTACACTATGAGCTCAAACAATCAAGCAAAAAGAGAAGAAGTAGTGCACTACTAAGCTAGAAAATAAAGGGGAGGGTTAGAAATAGCTACCAAATTCTCCCAAGGGGTCTTGAAGTGTTGTATGTGTCTCTTTGGGGCAGCCAAGAGCCTCCAACCAGATCTGATATACCTGCAAAAAATAGCAAGCTTTGCTTGCTAGGATGGCTACACACAACCAAGAAAAGTTAAGGAAACCCTTGCCTTTTTAGGGGCAAGAACTTTCCACAAGTAAAAGATATATTGGATATAATTTTTGACCTACTTAAACAATTATATGCTAGCTGAAAATGACATGAATG
The DNA here is from genome assembly GCA_010110895.2 of Picea sitchensis. Lineage (NCBI taxonomy): Eukaryota > Viridiplantae > Streptophyta > Pinopsida > Pinales > Pinaceae > Picea > Picea sitchensis. Next base: position 30,829 of record SNQJ01S0151753.1, read on the forward strand.
AACAACAATATTAGGAGAGGAGCAATAGATCTAGAGAGTTGGAGTATGTGAGAGCTTCAAGTGACCCTTCTCTTAGAAGGAGTTCCCAATGAAACCCTAGAGATGAACCTGCAAGCTCTCTTCAAACACATGCATACAATAGACAATATGTTGATGTATTGCAATTAAACGACACTTCTATTTAACCAAATACATCAAGATATATAAACCAATAGGCATACGCTCTATTAAATCTACTTAGATAACACTTTACCTGAGATCTAGTGTTGCAAGTACTTAAAAATATCAAAACAGAGTTACCTCCCATGCATAAGAACAATAAGCATACGCTTTACTCTTCTTGTTGTCCTCCAAAGCTTCTCCAAAATTATATTACTCAAGAAAAATGGTCTTGGAGAGAAATACTCCAAAACCCTAGAGCATAGATTGAAAATGAAATGGAATGAATGACTAGAGAGAGAGAGAGAAATCAAGTAGCATAACAATAGCTCAAGATATGGTGTGTTGGGGAGGAGAAAAGAGATCCATTTATACTTGGAGAGGAAAACCTACCTCTCTTGGATCTAAGCCTAGTGTCCACCACCAAGCAAAGGAGTAGATCTCTAGGCTAGGGCGCACCTCCTAGGGTTTGCACAATGGATCTAGGGCGTAGAAAACTAGAAAAATCAATTGGATAGATCCAAGGGCATGTAGGCAGCATGGGTTTCGTGCCAAGGTAAGTGAAGAGACTCAAATAATTTTTAAATAATTATTTGTGGAACTTCTAGATGAGGGAGGGCGTACCACTTGGGATGAGGGAAAGGTAATGAGGGGTGAGAGATGAGTGAGGGGTGTTGGGATCACACAAAAATTCATAGGAGATGTGTGGGATCCATGCTAGGGTGAGAGGTGTTAATATTATGGTAGCTTCAGGAGGTATGAACCTCTATTGTGACCTATGACGAGATTAGAATACTCCGGAAGGAAGAAAAGAAGTGAAGGAAACCTTAGACAAGTTGTTGGCTACAGAAATATATTTAATATGAATTTATTAGTACCCAGGAGGAGAAGTTGGCCCCAATAAAACTACCCAGACTACTAT
>SNQJ01S0151754.1:7117-23028 GCA_010110895.2 Picea sitchensis
TAGTAAGGTTGTTGTTTGTTGGATTTGTGCAAATTAGAATTATTATAAGAAATGTCCATTGAATATGAGGGTCAATGCTATGGAGTAATAAATCCAACCATCAGTTGGTGTGTTGCAAATCTTGGGTGATTTAGTTGGCAATATGTCTAAGGAAATCCAAGAGTAGAACTATACAAATATTAGTTGTTTTTCAATACAAGAGTAGATCTATACAAATATTAGTTTTGTTCAAGCCAAGAGTAGAACTATACAAATATTAGTTTTGTTCAATCCAAGTGGAAGAATAAGTTAGTTATGGAGATGGTTAACAATAGTGCAACCCACATTTGTTTGTAGGAAGCAGTGGTTGTTAAACTCAATGTGCAGTTGAAACTGGTGCAGTCTTTTTTCAAGGTAGTAAGATATAGTAGTTAGTTGACAGAGACATGTAGTTAGTTAGTTTTTATGCTATAAAGAGCAATTGGCCAAGAGTCCCCGAAATGGTTTGGGATGCGACTTGCAACTGGGCATAAAACAAATATCGAGACTTAGATTGAGGAACCATCCACTCCGATGGATTACTGGGATAGGATTTCATCTAGATTACCCCTCACTCCTGCATTCCATGCCTCAGAAGTTTCTTTACTCATTGATTTAGACAACTAGTGTTTTGATTAGTTTGAAGCAATGTAACATTTGGATTAAGTGGTCCAATTTACGAAACCATGCCTCGAGAGTGGATGGATAATTTTTTCACCTAGTCCATGCCTAAACAAGCTTGAATCATCTCACAGAACTAAAAAATGTTGCTCTGTTAGTCTTTTATGCCCTGAGTGGGAATTGGCCAAGAGTCCTTGAAATGGTTTGGGATGCGAGTTGCAACTGGGCATAAAACAAAAACCAAGACTCGGTTTGAGGAACCGTTGTCTTTATTGGATTCCTAGTATAGGAGTAAATCTAGAGAACCCCTCACTCCAGTTTCCAACCCCTCGTAAGTGGTCTTTTTCATCAATTTTGATAACTAGTGATTTTCTCAGTAAGAAGCAATGCAGTTTTTGGGTTTAGGGGTCTGATTTATGAAACCATGCCTCGGGAGAGGATGGAAAATGTGGTCACCTAGTCCATGCCTAAAGAAGCATGCAGAATCTCATGGAGCTCAAAAATGTTGCTCTATTAGGCTTTTATGCCCCGAGGATGAATTGCCAAGAGTCCTCAAAATGGTTTGGGAAGCGAATTACAACTGGGAATAAAATGAAAAACAAGACTCGGATTGAGGAACCGTCGACTCCGATGGATTTCTGGGATAGGATTTCAGCTAGAGCACCCCTCACTCCCAGGTTCCATGTAACATTCCCAACCACCAACAGGTCGGTCCATGCCACTACTCAGATGATTTACTTAGCTCTGAAAATGTTTGTAACATCCCCGACCGTCCATGCCAGGCTACGCTACACCAAAGAACTCTTACTATTCTCTCTACAGAACATACTGTAACAAAACTAGCATCATAATAAGATATGCCACATACAATTTTCTATCTGCATGCGATTAAAACATAGCCACGCACAAAACTCATGCGGAAGCTTACATATAAAACGTGAATAGAAAAATACGTTATGTAAATGCACAGATTCACACTGAAATAGCAGTAAACATATACATGCATTACCCATAAAAATAAACACAGTTATAGCTGCACATATGATAACCCATAAAACTATGCACATAAATAACAATGTAGCATGTAAATTTATCACACAGTTGACACTTATCTTGGTAAGAATGTCACAAACTGTGTGTAGACCTTCCACAAACCTCCCAGCCTTATACCACACTATTCATCACTCTAAACAATGAGTCACCCCTAAGCTGGAACTAAACTCCACTCAGGTAAAGGGTTCCTAACCAGGCTAATGGCTCATGGAAAACAAGAAAGACTCCATCATAAGTGTCCACTCAAACTAACAGCCTACAGTCTCTCATTCCCCACATGCCTGTCCCACCCAAGGAAGCGTACCCCTTCTATGCTCAAAGTCCCTCGGCTGCCCCACTTCCCTTCCAGGGATTCAACAACAAGCCGGACAGGAAGTCTCAGAGCCCTGCAGCTATAGTTTAACACCTTCAGGAAATCAATTCCCAACAATTCTCTCACTGAGAGAATTGCTCACAGGCCTGAAAACCCGCCTCTTCAATATCCCATGGGCCTGCCGACCCTCTTATTTAGTCCATCTCCCACACTCACCAACTAGATGAACAGATATCACTATGGATCCAAGTTTAGGTATAGTGACATGAAGTTATGGAGGTCAACTAACTACATGAGTGAAAGCTCCTCAGATGGATGCATGGATGAGTGCATAATAGCAAGGGTGGTGGAAGTAGTGATGGAAATAAACTAAGTCCCCACAATATGTATGCATGTCCCCAGCTTAACACTTGTCATGTTGGGAGCTACTTTGGCTCACTTGTCACCAAGTTTATAACTTAGGATAACATAATTATCCATACTTTATACTTTAAGAAATTTTAATATAATATTCTATTTTCACTTAAGCTCCCTAGATTAGCCCTTTTCCTTAATGTTTGGCCCCCACCCTTTCCCCGACTAGTGGATTTTAGTCCCCCATCTATTTTATCGTGGTCGGTCTGCATGCAGTGATGTATTTATATTAATTATGAGACATGTACAAAAATAGGTGCACTGGCCTTTAACATCTAGGCTCTTCGGCCTAATCAAAACATAAGCATCCTATCTTATAATAACTGGCTCACAAGCGTATAAAACATATCATATACACAAAGTCGTGATGGCCTCACAATTGCACGCACTTAAGATGTTGCACGTGGTGTATGGAATGTGCAACATCCTCATTTTTACTGTGTAGTACATGTGCGCACTACACCATGGAAAATTCAAGACAGAAATATATAAAACAACTCACCAACTTAAGTAAATTATTACATTTACAATTGGGGTTCTACCTGGGGATATTACATGCCATGCCTCAGAAGTTGATTTACTCATTGATTTTGAGAACTAGAGTTTTGTTCAATTTGAAGAAAACCAAAATTTGGATTAAGGGGTCCAATTTACGAAACCATGCCTCGGTAGCTGATCGAAAATATATTCACCTAGTCCAAGCCTAAAAAATCTTGCAACATCTCACGAAACTCAAAAATGTTGCTTCATTAGGTTTTTATGCCCTCAGGAGCAAATGGCCAAGAGTCCTCGAAATGGTTTGGGATGTGACTTGAAACTGGGCATATAACAAATATCGAGACTCAAATTGAGGAACCATCAACTCCGATGGATTCCTAGGATATGATTTCATATAGAGCACCCCTCACTCACGGGTGCCATGCCTCGAAAGTTGCTTTAATCATTGATTTCGACAACTAGTGTTTTGCTCAGTTTGAAGCAATGAAGCATTTGGGTTAAGAGTCAAATTTACGAAACAATGCCTCAGGAGCAGATGGATAATTTAGTCACTTAGTCCATGCCTAAACAAGCTTGCAGCATCTCACAGAACTCAAAAATGTTACTCTAATAGTATTTTATGCCCTGAGCGGGAATTGGACAAGAGTCCCCGAAATGGTTTGGGATGCGACTTGAAAATGGGAATAAAATGAAAACTGAGACTCGGTTTGATGAACCATCATCTCTGTTGGATTCCTGGCATAGGATTTTAGCTAGAGCACCCCTCACTCCCAGTTCCAACCCCTCGAAAGTTATTTTTTTCATCGATTTCGATAACTAGTGCTTTGCTCACTAAGAAGCAATGCAACATTTGGATTTAGGGGTCCAATTTACGAAAGCATGCCTCGTGAGAGGATGTACAATGTGGTCACCTATTCCATGCCTAAACAAGCATGCAAAATCTCATGGAGCTCAAAAACGCTCCTTTGTTAGGCTTTTATTTCCCAAGGATGAATTGCCAAGAGTCCTCGAAATGGTTTGGGATGCGACTTGAAGCTGGGCATAAAATGAAAACCGGGACTCGGATTGAGGAATCATTGACTCTGATGGATTCTTGGGATAGGATTTTAGCTAGGTCACCCCTCACTCCCAGGTGCCATGCCTCGGAAGTTTCTTTACTCATTGATTTCGAGAACTAGTGTTTTGCTAAGTTTGAAGCAAACCAACATTTGGATTAAGGGGTCCAATTTACGAAACCGTGCCGCGAGAGCTAATGGAAAATATAGTCACCTATTCCATGCCTAAACAATCTTTCAACATCTCATAGAACTAAAAAATGCTACTCCATTAGGTTTTTATGCCCTCAGGAGCAATTGGCCAAGAGTCCCCGAAATGGTTTCGAATGTGACTCGCAACTGGTCATAAAATGAAAAATGAGACTCGGACTAAGGAACTGTCATCTCTGTTGGATTCTTGGCATAGGATTTTTGCTAGAGCACCCCTCACTCCCGGTTCCAACCCCTCGGAAGTTGTTTTTTGCATCGATTTCGATAACTAGTGCTTTTCTCAATAAGAAGCAATGCAACAATTGGATTTAGGGGTCCAATTTACAAAACCATGCCTTAGGAGCGGATGGACAATGTCGTCACCTAGTCCATGCCTAAACAAGCATGAAAAATCTCATGGAAATGAAAAATGTTGTTTCGTTAGGATTTTATGCCCCAAGGAGGAATTGTCAAGAGTCCCCAAAATGGTTTGGGATGTGACTTGCAACTGAGCATAAAAAAAAAATCGAGACTCAGATTGAGGATCCATTGACTTCGATGGATTCCTAGGATAGGATTTTAGCTAGAGAACCCATCACTCCCGGATGCCATGCCTCGGAAGTTGTTTTACTCATTGATTTCGAGAACTAGTGTTTTTCTCAGTTTGAAGCAAACCAACATATGGATTAAGGGGTCCAATTTAGGAAACCGTTCCTCGGGATAAGATGGAAAATATAGTCAGCTAGTCCACGCCTAAACAATCTTGCATCAACTCACATAACTCAAAAATGTTTCTCCATTAGGTTTTTATGCCCTCAGAGGGCATTTTCCAAGAGTCCTCGAAATGGTTTAGGATGAAACTTGCAACTGGGCATAAAACAAAAACTGAGACTCATTTTGAGGAACCATCATCTCTGTTGGATTTATGGCATAGTATTTTAGCTAGAGCACCCCTCACTCCCGGTTCCAACCCCTCGAATTTTGTTTTTTTCATCAATTTCGATAACTAGTGCTTTTCTCAGTAAGAATCAATGCAACATTTGGATTTAGGGGTCCAATTTACGAAACCATGCCTTGGGAGTGGATGGGCAATGTGGTCACCTAGTCCATGCCTAAACAAGCATGCAAAATCTCATGGAGCTCAAAAATCTTTCTTCGTTAGGATTTTATTCCCCAAGGATGAATTGCCAAGAGCCTCGAAATGGTTTCGGATGCGACTTGCAACTGGGCATAAAACAAAAACCGAGACTTGGATTGAGGAACCATCGACTTCAAAGGATTCCTAGGATATCATTTCATATAGAGCACCTGTCACTCCCAGGTGCCATGCCTCAAAAGTTGCTTTACTCATTGATTTCGAGAACTAGTGTTTTGCTCAGTTTGAAGCAAAGCAACATTTGGATTAAGGGGTCCAAGTTATGAAACCATGCCTCGGGAGAAGATGGAAAATATAGTCACCTATTCCATGCCTAATCAATCTTGCAGTATCTCATAGAACTCAAAAATTCTGCTCCATTAGGTTTTTATGCCCTTAGGAGCAATTGGCCACAAATCCCCGAAATGGTTTTGGATGCGACTTGCAACTGGGCATATAATGAATATAGAGATTTGGATTGAGAAAAAGTTGAGCCCGATGGATTCCTTGGATTGGATTTCATATAGACCACCCGTCACTCATGGGTGCCATGCCTCGGAAGTTGCTTTAATCATTGATTTCAACAACTAGTGTTTTGCTCAGTTTGAAGCAATGCAACATTTGGATAAAGGGTCAAATTTACAAAACAATTCCTTAGGAGTCGATGGATAATTTAGTCACCTATTCCATGCCTAATCAATCTTGAATCATCTCATGGAACTCAAAAATGTTGCTTCGCTAGTCTTTTATGGCCTGAGCGGGAATTGGTCAAGAGTCCCCGAAATGGTTTTGGATGCGACTTGCAACTGGGAATAAAACGAAAACCAAGAATTGGATTGAGAAACCATCATCTTTGTTGGATTCCTGGCATAGGATTTTATCTATACCACCCCTCACACCTTGTTCCAACCCCTCGGAAGTTGTATTTTTCATCGATTTCGATAACTAGTTCTTTACTCAGTAAGAAGCAATGCAACATTTGGATTTAGGGGTCCAATTTACAAAACCATTCCTAGGGAGAGGAGAGACAATGTAGTCACCTATTACATGCCTAAAAAAGAATGAAAAATCTCATGGAGCTCAAAAATGATTCTCTATTAGGATTTTATGCCCCGAGGAGGAATTGCCAAGAGTCCCCGAAATGGTTTGGGATGTGGCTTGCAACTGGGCATAAAATGAAAACTGAGACTCGGATTGAGGAACTGTTGACTCCGATGGATTCCTAGGATAGGATTTCAGCTAGATCACCCATCAATCCCAGGTTCCATGCCTCAAAAGTTTCTTTACTCATTGATTTCGAGCACTAGTGTTTTGCTCAGTTTGAAGCAAACCAACATTTGGATTAAGTGGTCCAATTTACGAAACTATGCCTCGGGAGCGAATGGAAAATATAGTCACCTATTCCATGCCTAAAAAATCTTGCAGCATCTCACGGAACCCAAAAATGTTTCTCTGTTAGATTTTTATTCCCTCAGGAGCAATTGGCCAAGAGTCCCCGAAATGGATTGGGATGTGACTTGCAACTGGTCATAAAATGAAAATCGAGACTCGGATTGAGGAATCGTTGACTCATATGGATTCCTAGAATAGGATTTAATCTAGAGCAACCCTCACTCAGGGGTGCCATGCCTCGGAAGTTACTTTAATCATTGATTTTGACAACTAGTGTTTTTCTCAGTTTGAAGCAATGCAACATTTGGATTAAGGGTCAAATTTATGCAAAAATGCCTCGATAGTAGATGGATAATTTGGTCACCTATTCCATTCCTAAACAATCTTGCATCATCTCACAGAACTCAAAAATGTTTCTCCATTAGTCTTTTATGGCCTGAGAGGGAATTGGCCAAGAGTCCTTGAAATGGTTTGGGATGCGATATGCAATTGGGCATAAAACGAAAACCAATACTCAGATTGAGGAACCGTCATCTCTGTTGGATTCCTGGCATAGTATTTTAGCTAGAGAACCCCTCACTCCTGGTTCCAACCCCTCGGAAGTTGTTTTTTTCATTGAGTTTGATAACTAGTTCTTTGCTCAGTAAGAAGCAGTGCAACATTTGGATTTAGGGGTCCCATTTACGAAACCATGCCTCAGGAGAAAATGGACAATGTGGTCACCTAGTCCATGCCTAAACAAGCATGAAAAATCTCATGGAGCTCAAAAATGCTTCTCCATTAGGTTTTTATGCCCCGAGGAGGAATTGCCAAGAGTCCTCGAAATGGTATGGGATGCGACTTGCAACTGGGCATAAAATGAAAAACGAGACTTGGATTGAGGAACTATCGACTCCAATGGATTCTTAGGATAGGATTTCAGATAGAGCATCCATCACTCCCGAGTGCCATGCCTCAGAAGCTGCTTTACTCATTGATTTTGAGAACTATTGTTTTGCTCAGTTTGATGCAAACCAACATTTGGATTAAGGCATCCAATTTACGAAACCGTGCCTCGAGAGTGGATGGAAAATATAGTCACCTATTACATGCATAAACAATAGTGTAGCATCTCACATAACTCAAAAATGTTTCTCCATTAGGTTTTTATGCCCTAAGCGGGAATTGGCCAAGAGTCCCTGAAATGGTTTGGGATGCAACTTGCAGCTGGGCATATAATGAATATCGAGACTCGGATTGAGGAACCATTGACTCTAATGGATTCCTAGGATAGGATTTCATCTAGATCACCCCTCACTCACAGGTGCCATACCTCGAAAATTGCTTTAATCATTGATTTCGACAACTAGTGTTTTGCTCAGTTTGAAGCAATGCAACATTTGGATTAAGAGTTAAATTTACAAAACAATGCCTCGAGAGTGGATGGATAATTTGGTCACCTATTCCATGCATAAACAATCTTGCAACATCTCACAGAACTCAAAAATGTTTCTTCGTTAGTCTTTTATGGCCTAAGCAGGAATTGGCCAAGAGTCCCTGAAATGGTTGGGGATGCGACTTGCAACTGGGCATAAAACAAAAATCGAGACTCGTATTGAGGAACCATTGTCTCTATTGGTTTCCTGGCATAGGATTTTATCTATAGCACCACTCACTCTTGGTTCCAACCCCTCAGAAGTTGTTATTTTCATCGATTTCGATAACTAGTGCTTTGCTCAGTAAGAAGCAATGCAACATTTGGATTTAGGGGTCCAATTTATGAAACCATGCCTCAAGAGTGGATGTACAATGTGGTCACCTATTCCATGCCTAAACAACCATTCAAAATCTCATGGAGCTAAAAAACGCTCCTCCGTTAGGTCTTTATGCCCCGAGGAGGAATTACCAAGAGTCCCCGAAATGGTTTGGGATGGAACTTGCAACTGAGCATAAAATGAAAACTGAGACTTGGATTGATGAACCGTTGACTCCACTAGATTCCTATGATATGATTTCAGCTAGAGCACCAATCCCTCTTGGGTTCCATGCCTCGAAAGTTGCTTTACTCATTGATTTCGAGAACTAGTGTTTTGCTCAGTTTGAAGAAAACCAACATTTTTTTGAAGGGGCCCAATTTACGAAACCATTCCTCAAGAGTGGATGGAAAATATAGTCACCTAGTCCACACCTAAACAATCTTGCAGTATCTCACAGAACTCAAAAATGCTTCTCCATTAGGTTTTTATGCCATGAGCAAGAATTGGCCAAGAGTCCCCGAAATGGTTTGGGATGTGACTTGCAACTGGTCATAAACCGAAAACCGAGACTCTGATTGAGGAACCGTAGTCTCTGTTGGATTTTTTGCATAGTATTTTCTCTAGAGCACTCCTCACTCCTAGTTCTAACCCATCAGATTTTGTTTTTTTCATCGATTTTGATAACTAGTTCTTTGCTCAGTAAGAAGCAATGCAACATTTGGATTTAGGGCTCCAATTTACGAATCCATGCCTCGAGAGAGGATGGACAATCTGGTCACCTATTCCATGCCTAAACAGGCATGTAAAATCTCATGGAGCTCAAAATTGCTGCTTCATTAGGATTTTATGCCCCAAGGATGAATTGTCAAGAATCCCCAAAATGGTTTGGGATACGACTTGCAACTGGGAATAAAATGAAAACTGAGACTAAGATTGAGGAACCATCGACTCTGATGGATTCTTGGGATAGGATTTCAACTAGAGAATCCCTCACTCCCAGGTTCCATGCCTCAGAAGTTTCTTTACTCATTGATTTTGAGAACTAGTGTTTTTCTTAGTTTGAAGCAAACCAACATTTGGATTAACGGGTCCAATTTACGAAACCGTGCCTAGGGAGAGGATAGAAAATATAGTCACCTAGTCCACGCCTAAACAATATTGCATCATCTCACGGAACTCAAAAATGCTTCTCCATTAGGGTTTTATTCCCTCAGGATCAATTGGTCAAGAGTCCCCAAAATGGTTTGGGATGTGACTTGCAACTGGGCATATAATGAATATCGAGACTCATATTGAGGAACCGTCAACTCTGATGGATACCTAGGATAGGATTTCATCTAGATAACCCCTCACTCACAGGTGCCATGCCTCGAAAGTTTCTTTAATCATTGATTTCAACAACTAGTGTTTTTATCAGTTTGAAGCAATGCAACATTTGGATTAAGGGTCAAATTTACGGAACAATGCCTCAGGAGTGGATGGATAATTTGGTCACCTAGTCCATCCCTAAACAAGCTTGAAGCATCTCACGGAACGCAAAAATGTTGCTCTATTAGTCTTTTATGCCCTGAGCGGTAATTGGACAAGAGTCCCTGAAATGGTTTGGGATGCGATTTGCAACTAGGAATAAAATGAAAATTGAGACTTGGTTTGAGGAACCGTCATCTCTGTTGGATTCTTTGCATAGGATTTTAGCTAGATCACCCCTCACTCCCAGTTCCAACCCCTCGGAAGTTGTTTTTTTCATCGATTTCAATAACTAGTGCTTTGCTCAGTAAGAAGCAATGCAACATTTGGATTTAGGGGTCCAATTTACGAAACCATGCCTCGGTAGAGGATGGGAAATGTGGTCATGTAGTCCATGCCTAAACAAGAATGCAAAATCTCATGGAGATAAAAAATGTTGCTCTGTTAGTCTTATAAGACGTAATTTAGGTATGAGCTATTTGTTACTTCTTTGTTCCCTTTTATTTTAATGGTATCCATATTTTGTATTGATCAAATGAGGAATTAACCCAGAACTGATGCCATTAGACACAAACTCAATTCTAAGGCCAACTAAAGAGAAAACACAACACACGCTAATTAATCTAGGACTCAAGCATGCAAACAAACCTTCTCACAAATAAGCGCTAGTTGGTGATGGAATCCAACATCGCAGAATCGATGCGGGAAGGGACTGAGTTTCAATGGGTGGGAAATTTACATTGACAACCTGCTTAACGAACTAACACCCTGGTGCAAGTTACCTCATTGAGTAGTGGGCAACCCTCCAAGGAGTATGAGTGAGTCTAGCCAATGTCGATCCCAGGTACAACACCACCTTCCCTGTGTTGTCACCTTGTGTAGGAAGTCCAAAAGATTATGGTGTCTATGGTACCACCTATTATACCAAAGCAGGGGGGGGACAGTTGACAGTCGACACCAAGACCAAAAAAGCAGGTTTGATTACTCGAAGGGCCCCAATGCGACCTCATGATTGCCCCTTGTTTTAGAAGGGCTTCCCAAAGTTAGTGATATAGCAAATGGATTTCACTCCCTAACTCAAGGCTTTATGTTTGTTTAGCAGATTTGGAAATTATTCTCACAATCCTATTCCAAAGCTCTACACCTAAGCTAAGATGGGTTTGAAGATCCCTAGAAAACTTGCTAGATAAATTTTAATTAGCGCTTGATTTTAGGTTGTTGTTACTCAAAGGAGTGGTCGTGAAACCGGTGGTGTTTTGAATCCTCTCTTAAACCATGCAAGAGGAAAATGAAATGCACGAATTTCAACTTCAATGAAAACTAGCTATGGGAAGGAGCAAGAGGTATTAAGAAAATAAATAATTTATTGATATATTACTATGTGTACAGTACTGCTAATGACAAAAAGTATGAGCTAATTATCTAGATAAATGGAAGCAAAATGACCCAAATCTTAAAAATACCATGCAAATGTCATAATTCACTTAGTTCACTAGAGAAGTGAGAGGAAACAACTATTATGAGGGAGGGTGAAATTTGGAAATGCTAGCCTATATCTAGTGAGGGAATTAGAGGTGGAATTGTCATGAGGTGACATGAATGAAGACATGAAGGGATGATGTTAAACAGTGTTGATTAAGGTTGGTTGTCATTGATGTCAACCCTTGAAGAAAGCCCTATAGCACAAATGTTGGGTAATGGACACAATATTGTTCGATGTAAAGATGACTCATTATTGTCTTGTCATGGTTGATCATAAGTAGAAATGGATGAACTCCAAAGTGGTCCCCTTATGGTGAAATCCCTCGCGGGAAGACGCTTTGCAAATTGAGTTATCTTAGAAGTATGGTTAGAGAACCCATGCTTATTTGTGGAATAATGAGATGAAGGCTAGTGAATTTTTTATTGAAACTATACTATATGGATAGTGCTTGTCATGCCATTTTCGGTGGTATGTGGAACGTCACATAACTCCTCACGGTTAGAGAGTTATGGCCATGTGAAGTTGGAGAACCCAGGTTTGGGTAATAGAACCAATTTTGTTTGATGGATAACGGTATGAGTTTTGATATATTTGCAGGTAATAATATTCTATATGGATAGTACATATCATTCCATTTATGGTGGTATGTGGAACATCACATAACTCCTCACGGTTTGAGAGTTATGGCCTTACGAAGTTGGAGGACCCTCATATGTTGGCTTGAAGCCCCAAAAGGTCAAAGTAGTCAAAGTGGTTTAAGATATTTTAGAAGGTAAATAATAAAGTGAAGTGATGAGTGTATTAAAATTCAAAGTGAATACAAAATAAATTATTTAAATAATAAATTTAATGGAGAAATTAGAAATGGGCTAACCCTACAATAAGGAAAGTGGGTAAAGTGACCTAGAAGATGTTTTTAAGGAAGCTACTTGGAGAGTATAAATAAGAGGCAAGGCTCTCTCATTCAAATCACACTTGATAATATTGAATACCTATAGGTTTCTGAGGTAACCAAAGGATATCTAAGCTGAATTTCTAAGGAAAGTGAAGAAAAGAAGGCCGAAATTCAAGGAACGATAAATTCTTTTGATGATGCTTTATAAGGTATGTTTTTTTCAGGTCATCTCACCATTTTTGCAATAACTTTTTTTCTATATAGATTTTGACCTTGAAATTTCTATGCCATTGAGAAAACATATCCAAGTATCTGTTGTAAAAAATTCATCTTTTGGGTCATTTTATTTTTGGAGTTACACTCCGTGGAAAATAGGGTTTGTGGCTAGTCCTGAAACCAACCAAAAACAGGTGTTTCGGGTAAAAACATCATCACTTCTTCATAATAGATCCAAATTTAGTGAGACAAATAGTGTTGGTTATCATATGGTCATTAGTATGCTATGTAAAATTTTTAGATCGATTCAACAAATATTTTGTGTGGGGCACACTCTACAAGGTTGCTCTCTAGAATAAGGTAGAATTCAACAAGGTATGCCATTTTTGCTATAACTCCTTTTATAAGAGGTTCCAAGTAGTGACACCTGGAGTAATTTCATAAAGCACACTGAAGAACATTTTGTATCAGTTTCAGATCTTTATTCATTAGAGATACAAATTTATCAGCATTTCAAGTTAGGGTTGTTGATTAATCCAAAAACGAGTCATGTGAGAAGTTTGATGAAGATGCTAGTCTCTTTTTGTAAAAGTTAAGGAAGGTTTGTAGGTATGTGATCATATACACCAGGTCTATTACAAATTTACAAATCATATTTCGATGATGAAAATGATTAGGGATTTTGGTTAAGGTACATGTTGGGTACATGGTTGAGACAAGAAGTTGATGAGTTGGCACATACATGAGGTGTATAGTTGATGATGTTGGTACATATTGATGAGTCATAGTTGATCAGTAGTTCACACATGATTGGTACATACTTGGTACATGGTTGTATGCACTTGTTTATGGTACAGGTTTATTAAAGGTTGTTTTCTACAAGTTGGTGCATGGTTGATGCACTTGTTTATGGTACAGGTTGATTACAGGTTGAGGCACAGGTTGATGCATGGTTGATGCATGGTTCAGGTTTATTGGTACAGTTTTACATCAGTATATATCACAGTGATAGTGTGACAGTGGTTCCATCATTCTACTTCTACTTCAAGGCAGTTGGACGGGGCAAGGATAGGTGGTTGTAGCCAAAGAACATAGGGGGTTGTAGCCTCCTTCTGGTTGTAGCCAGAGAATTGGGGAGTTGGAGCTTCCCTTAGGTTGTACCCTGAGAAACTAAGGGGTTGGAGCCTCCTTCCAGTTGTAGCTAGAAAACAAAGGAATTTGGTGCTTCCAATGAATGTAATTCTTCAAGACATATAAGAAAAAGCATTATGTGGTTTTCTCCCGCTTTGGGTTTCCACGTAAAACACTGTTGTACTATGTATGTGTATGATTGTTCATTTGTTAATTTCTTATTTACTCTGTAGTTATTGGATTATAATTCTACATTGATATAACACTTGTATTATATGGTTAAAAAGGATTAAATTTCTCTATTACTGATTCACCCCCCTCTCAGTAATCCAACAATTGGTATCAGAGCAAGTTCCTTTAGAAATCATTTTAACCACTGAAAGGTAGATCATGGAGAGCAACAACTTGTACAAAAATGGAATACGACAGTTTGATGGACAAAAGTATGCTTTTTGGAGCATAAGGATGAAGGAATATATACAGGCACAGGGATTTCAAGTTTGGAAATCAATTGTAGATGGATACACAACACCAGCAGTTCCACCAACAAATGACAAAGATGTGAAATTTGGTGAGAATAATTCCAAAGCTAAAAATGCACTTTGAATTGTCTTAGTGATACGGTATTCACCAAAGTTGCAGATTGTAAATCCGCTAAAGAGATTGGGACAAGCTTCGAAATATTTATGAAGGAGATACAAAGGTCAAAGCAGTGAAGCTTCAAACTTACAGAGGTCAGTTCGAACAACTAAAAATGAAGGAAGATGAAAATATTGCATCCTACTTCTTATGAGTCGATGAAACAGTGAATGCAATCATAGGATTGGAAGAAGAAATCAAAGAATCTGTAATTGTTCAAAAGGTACTAAGATCTCTTCCTATCAGATTCAACCCTAAGATATCATCACTAGAAGAAATATCAAATCTAAACTCAATAAGAATGGATGAACTGCATGGAATCTTCACATCATATGAAATGAGAACTGAAGAGGAAAATCCATATGTTAAAGAAGAAGCCTTCAAAGCATACAAAATATCAAAGAAAAAGAAACAACAACAAGAATAATATAGCAACAACAGTGACATCTCGAAAGATGATGAAGAAGTGGCCAACTTCATTAAAAGACTGAACAAGGGAACCAATGGTAGGTATAGAGGTAAGCTTCCTTTAATTTGTGTTAATTATGATGGTATTGGTCACTTTGCTAACAAATTTCCTCATAAGAAAAAGAGAAATGATGAAGGTTACTCGAAAGGAAAACACACATATAAAGGCAAAAGAACTACAAAAAAAGTTTTCAATAAAATCTTATGCACCAAAGAAGACAACTCATCATCAGACGAATATGAAGTCAGTGACAGTGAGACAAGAAGAGTTCTATTCATGGCAATAAAAGAATCTGACAAAGAAGACTCCGAAGAAGAATATGAAGAAGCCAAAGAAGGATATGAAGAATCTGAAGAAGAAATTGAAGAGGCAGAAGTTGACTATCGAGAAGAATTAATGTGTGCCATAGAAGTTATCACAAGATAAAGGAAAAAAAACAAGAAACTACAAGCAGAACTAGACAAGAAAAAGGACACTCGAGAACTAGAACAAATGATCACAAAATTGAAGGTTCAAAAAGAAGAAGATAAAAGAATTGAAGAACCAACAAGAACAACTAGAAGAAAAGGACAAGATCATTGGAAACTTAGAAGCAGAGATTGTCACACTAAGAAAGGATATTCAAAAGAAAAATATGCAGAATAGCTCAAAAGTTCTGGATGACATTATCAGCAGTCAAAAATCTCATATTGACAAGTTCGAACTTGGATATAATCAGACAGAAAAGGGATCAAACTCCAAAACAACAGAGCAAGAAACAAATCCAAAAAGATATGCAGAAACAATCAAAGGGGATAGTAAGATATACGAGGAAGATTACAAAGACACTCCTCCACTGAGAAGATTCAGATTTTAGAATCAACAATAGATAGATAGGCCTCAAGAAGGAGAAAGATTCATTAGAGCACCTCCTTTCAGAATATCTTCAACTCCCAGGTATCAAACTATATTTTTTGTTTTATGTTATGCATGTAATAATTTTGGACATAAAGATGTGAATTGCAGAGAAAACAACAGGAACAATAACTGTTGGACAACTGAGAGGGGGGGGTGAATTAGTTGTTATCGTGCTTAAACAATTATGCTTATTTTAAACTCTTTACAAAGCAATTAATGACAATCACAATAATGCAGGGAAGTAAGCAATAGAACATTTAGCATCATTCACACATATGAGATACACAGAG
>SNQJ01S0151755.1:0-16251 GCA_010110895.2 Picea sitchensis
TATTGTACTTACTTCTACTAAGGTAAGCACTACCCCTATAGCGAGGCCATTGCTTGACAAGGCCATAGTAATAGTGCTTAAAGCAAATAGCGTTATAAGCGTCCCTCCGGAGGATCACAAACCAAAGCATCAATCTATTTAATAAAAAAAGCGCATATTATTAGTCGTCCATGATGAATGTAACCCTCTCAAATGGATTCAAGTGGCCTTAAATCGAATGGAAATGGCCCTCTATATGCGTGGTTTGATGAATATGAGTTTGAGAAGAATAAAGGGGAAGTGAAGTGATCCCCTGTCCTCTCTCTATTCTCTTGGGTCTGGTTCCTTACCCCGGGACTTCAGTGGTTTGGTATTGGCCCGACTTACTCTCCATACGACCTATTAACCTCTCTCTGGCCTACCCTTCATCCATCCTTACCTCTGGGAGGGACTACTCTTTCCCCTCATTTCATGAACTTCTTTCTCAATATAGAAAAATAACTTATTTCCAAAACTAATCCCTAGTGTAGTGGTAAAGCAGTAGTTAAGTAGTAAATCAATTGAAAAGGGGTTGTTTGGAAATGGGTAAAATTAGCAACTAAGTAATAGAAAAAGAGAAAATTTTATGTATACGATTTTTAGGGTCTTATAAGGGAGATCTCCTCTAGTAATAGACAATAAGGGGAGAGATCATATTCAATGGAAATCATAATACAACATTCAGGCTCTTTGATAGCGCGTAATTACCTCGAGACTTAGAAGTAACAATGAATAATTGAAGTTCAAAGATAACGTTTCGAAAGAAGAGAAAAATAACTTCTTTCCACAAAGTAGTCCCAAGCTTAATTACCTATAGGCAAGACAAGTTATTAAGGCCAAGGCGATACGAAGATCGACTTCCTATTGGTCGAATCCTATTCTATGGCTCCAGAGTTATATGCCTTTTGAGATCACTCCTATAGTAACATACTTTAAGGGAGATCTTGGGAGACTATATGGCTATTTGTAAAAGAGAGCATAAGAGCTAACTTAACACTAACTACCCTTATTTTACTAAACCCTATACACACTAACAACCGATCTTTGACTAAACCCTATACCAGGAATATTAGACCAATCGCACCAACCGACTAAAGAATTCCTTGTTCTCAACTGGGTTCTTGCCTGTTCTTAAGTATTGCTCTCTGTTGGATCCATATCCGCACTAATTGATAGAATTCACATTTACAAACACATCAAACCCTCTCTCTCATTCATCAACTGGCACTAAACCCTAGTTTGCAAGAGCAGGAGATTCAAATGGGATTTATGTCTCACGCTATTACTTTCTTCAACTACATGAATCACGAGTAGGAGGGAACTTGTTCGGTTCAACTTACTAAGTCAATTCTCAATGACATTGCTATAATGAATTCGTAGAAGTGTCGTTCTTGATGACAGAATTCGATTAGACATCATAAGAATCGGCGGGAGAAATTTGTCACTGAAAGCATGAATAAAAAAAGTTTGTTCTCATTTTGACTTATGATCATCCAACTTGATGCTCGAATGCCTTATTATAGTCCCATTATCAATGTCCTTAGCTTGGCCATGCCCTTTCCGAGTCCAATAATTAGGATTGATCGGAGTTATCTTAACCACCGAATGAGAATGGTTATTTTTAGCCACTAGGAGTGAAATCAAACTACTTAACTGATCGATAAATCACAAAGCATGCATGGTTTGATCTGTGAGAAAGTGGTTCAATAGACTTGTATTGTGAGAACTGTGCATAAGAGGCAATCCGGTAAGTTACAGATGGTGTAAGCATTAGGTATGCGTAAGGCTGCGAGGAAGAAGTAAAGTTCACCCATGTCCCTTGCAACACTTGGGATGAAGGTGAGGAATCGGGGACTAGCTGAAGTGGAGAAATTTCTTCATCAGTTCCAGGACTGTATGCCAGTAGAGTTGTGTATCTACCACCCAAGAGAACCATTGACCATCGCATCGAGTTGATTCCAGGTGCAAGACCGCTCGGGAGCCATACAGACTTTATGGACCCGATATGGTTGAGCTCAAGAGGCAGCTTGAAGAGTTGTGAACAGCAGGGTATCCCCGCCTGTCTAGATCACCATACTCCTAGTACTCAGAATAAAAAGGATGGTTCATTATATCCCCTCCCGAAAAGTAAAGGTGTTTACTACAGAGTGCTCAACAAGCTTACTATTAAGAACAAGTACCCTCTTCCACTCATTGCAGATTGCTTCGATCGTCGGGGCGAAGTACTTCTCTAAACTAGATTTGAAGTTAGGATACTATACTAGAAGGTTCAGATTGTTGTAGGAGATGAAGAGAAGACGGCCTGTGTTACGAGATATGGGTCGTATGAGTTCACATCCCTTTGGACTATGCAACGCGCAAGCAACATTTTGCACGCTCATGAATTATGTGTTCAGGCCATTGTTGGACAGGTGCGTTGTGGTGTACTCCAATAGAAAGGAAGTCTGGAGGAACATGAAGGGCATATTTCAGAGGTGTTTAGGTTGTTAAGAGAGAATGACCTGTACGTTAATAAGGGGAAGTGCTCTTTTGCGCAGGAGGTAGTGCATTTTCTTGGGCACAAAATTAGTAGAGGTGGAGGAGAGAAACCAAATTCCTTCTCGCTTCGACTTCCTACTATGGTGCATCGGAACGATAAAGCTATTCTCCGTTTCAGTGTAGCTTCGTAAAAGCAGTCAGGGTTCTCACTATTAGCATAGTTGATCGGTAAAAGCAGTCAGGGTTCTCACTATTAGCATAGTTGATCGGTTCAGTGCAGGGATAATGTTTGGACTCTTATGGAACTATTCACTAGCTTTTATTTCGGGAGGTTTCGTTTTAAAGAAGTAGATATATCTCTAGGGTTTTGTTAGGTGGGTCGTTGGTAATCAATCATAAAGGTAAAGCTAGGGAGGTGCTCAAGCAAGACCTCCTAATAATCTCTAATAAGTGTGATTCCAAGCCTGTGAATGCCTTATGGAAGCCCTTATCTCACAAGGAAGTAAGTGTGGGGCATTCCTAAAGTGGAATAAGGAGTAACTAACTATAGGTTGGTGAAGCAGGCAGGTTGTTGATCAAGCAGTAAAGGTTGTAAGGCAATTCAGGTAAGATAGCATAGAGGGAATGAGGCGGGGCATCTAATCTACTTGGGAGGGCCGACTGTATGAAGCACACATCCTTTAAGAGCCAGGGGTTTTGTGGTATTACCCATAGCCCAGTGGGGAAGGACCAGCAGCAGGCCCAAAGAATAGATGACCCGCTCGAGCGATTTTGATTGAGTCTAGAATTATGGCCAGCATTCTACACACCAACCAACCACCATAGAATAGAAGTTCCCTTTGCGTTGCTTTGGGCATCCATTCCCAATCCGACGAGGGTAGATGTGTATACATTAGGTGGAAACAGTTAATGGTATTGGATGGTGGTATTAGTTTGGTGGCCATTATGGTACATAGGATTCTATAGGGATTCACTAGAAGAACGTGCTCAGAGGCAAGAAAACCATGTCTTTTTAAGATCCTGCGCGTGATCAAATGACCAATTTAAGTTTGTTTCAGTTTCATCCCAACCTTACCCTCCTTGGGTCGAAAAAGTAGATCCCATTGACCGATAGCCTATTCCAACAGTTTCATCCGTTGATCAATCACTGGATCAAGATCAATTGGTGCCTTTACTTCTGCTCCCGACGCTAAGATATATATAATCAAAACAATTATAAGTGATAGCATGAGAGGTTTAATAAGGTGTAATAACCCACATACTATCACAAAGCATGACTATAAATGAATGGGGAAAATTTGGATAAAAACACTAATAACTATGACACTCACATATGAAACTTGTATAAGTAAAGATAGTTTCTAGGAAATGGTAAAGGCTCACCTTCTAACATAGTAAGGTTAAAGGCACCTAATCTGAAATCATCAATATTAACATATGGACCTCACTAGCTTAGCTCAAATTTACCTTGGGATTCATAGTTGATGGCTTTCTGAAAATTCTATTATAATCCATGTCTCCCACGAATAATAATCGAGGCAAGGGTTTTTTATTGTCACTTTATCTCTACATTTATGGTAAACATGAGCATGCTCAAGGGTGGTTGAGTGTCTCTCATAAAGAGACTCCAATTAGTCTAAATGTGTAACTCTATGCTATTCATTTAGAATTTGGTCATTAAAGGACACATGAAGAGAATGTATTAAGGCCTCTAAGGGTAGGATGGCCACAACTTTATAAATGAGTGAGTAAGTGGTAATTCTAGTGGGCATACAAATGGATATATAATAAGCCCATAAAGCTAGACAAATCTATGTATGCTAATCCCTTATTGAAGAACTGATGTTTCAAGATATAATCAATATTTTATTAATAACTTTCACTTTACCATTTATTTTTGGATTGTAAGGTGTAGAAAACTTGAGTTATGTGGAATTTGCTGAAAAGTTTATTCACTTTAGTTGAATAGAATTACATACTATTATCTGTGATAATAGTATTGGGCTATCCAAATCTATAAATGATATGGTATAAAAGAAACTTAGTAATCACATGACCTATAATAGTGGCTAAAAACATATCCTCTACCTACTTTGTTAAGTAGTTAGTGGCTATAATGATTTATTTATGTTTATCAAGGAAGGCAGGACGGATGAGCCCTAAAAGGTCAAAACCCTAAAGAGAAAAAAAGAAAGGAAACTCCATGGGTATTAGGTATTAAGGAGTGTGCATTAAGCACATATAACATTGGCATGAAGTACAAGTCTCCTTCCTTCCTCTTGGCTATGGAGTTGGGCACGGGTGCAAGGACATCCCTATTAGAGAGAAACGTTTTGAAAGGATCTATTTCAATAAGAATAGAATCCATGGAGCCATGTTTTTTACTTACGAGCATATTGATTAATACATGCTTTCGCCAGACAATATTACTGATTGATCAACGAAATACCTGGTTCAGAATAGACACTAACTTTGGCTGGAATAGATTCTCATGAAAATATTCGCATTTGTTGTTTTCATTTTGCAAAACATCCTTTTTAGAAGGACCGAGGAATCCATCTGTCCTGGCATTGGCGGCGGGATAACGATGTTTCGACAGAATTTGGTGATGCGTTGGGAAGGAGTAAGGATTATGGCCACTGGGCTTGAGACGTAATTCAATATCAAAGGATTTAGCTACTCATCCATTAGGATTTTGACCACTCGGGTTGATACTTCAAAAGCCCAGGAAGAGGAATCTTTCACTTACCCGTCGTGCATAACGTTTTCCGCATCCGTCCAATCCTTTGCCACGAGTTACTCCCACAGGCTGGAGACTGAATTGCAGTTTCCGTATTTCTTTTTCAGTCGAGGATCGGGAAGAGGATAATCAACTGAGCTTTCATCGGCCGAGTAGATTCGATCCATACGGCTAGGGATAGAGCCTGACAGAGGAGCGTCTTTAAATCGAGGTAAATAAATTCAATTTACGAGGTCCAAGAGAGGTTCTTTAGACACTCTACTTATATATTTCCCAATTCGTATGCTTTCTTCCCTTTTCGCGGGACCATTGAAGAAATCTGTTTGGGACGGGCCTTGATACCTTATCTTTATTACTCTCCGATGAAGTTGGTTTATTACCCCTATACCGCTAGTTATAAGTGAATCAGATCGATCCTTTCATATTCCTGGCTAACTTGATTGAGACTGGTTCATTCATTGATCATTAGGGTGGAGGAGTTTGTTTAAACACACACTCGGCTTTAGTTCAAGACCAAATGTTGGGATTTCGATCATTCCACTAATAGGGTTGGGTGGGAGTAGAAAGTATAAAGTTCAGTTGTTAATACATATATAATAGAGAATTGAAAGATGACCCTTCCCTTCTTCTAATAAGGTTTTCTATTCAGTTTATAAAGGTATAAGTGGAGATTCTGTTATATCCACCAATATTAGTTATCTTATACTTTACTTGTAATAGACTTATATTGAACTATAACTAAACTATAATTCCTATAACTAAACTTAGTAATAACAGGAATAGAATACTCTCTTCTACTTAACTGATACTCTATTGTACTCTATAACATATGAGGACTACACTGATACTGAACTCATACTCTCCTTATACTCTTCTACTCTCTTAGGAACAATAGAAATAATAAGCTTATCTCCTTTAGTCTTATAGAGTTAATAAGCTTTAGGAATCTTAGGAGCAATATGAGACTTTACTTATACTGAACTTAGACTAGATTTAGGAACTATAACTAGAACTAAACTCTAATTACTTGAACTAAACTTATCTCTTCTCACTAAACTTAATAACTCTAACTAAACCTGGCTAACTCCAACTAAACCTAGATCAAGCAACAAGAATCTAATTTAAGGAACAACAACAACAATTACTATCATCTAATAAAAAGAAACGATCATCACTAAGACAAATCAACGAGAACATGAGCCCGATGACATAACACACGTGGATAGCCAACAACATGGCTTAGACTGAGGGTTTTACCAAGACAACTACCCAGACTATACTTTGACTTTACTTATCCTTTTGATCTAATTAATTATACGAGTCAATATAGAAAGGCATACTTTATCAATTGCTTTGGAGTTCTGGCTTATTTCTTTGGCCCCATATTTCGTTTCATACAATTCGAGTTACAGACCCAGTGGATGGGGATTTGATTATGCCTTCAAGCCCATATACACCAGGTTTTCTTTAGACAAACAAGCATCTCAAAATGTTTTATTTACCGAAACAACTTCAAGGCATTATGTCTTTTAGATAGTGCCTCAGGGAAAGGGACGAAGTTCATGCATACTTCCTATATAAAATTCCGATATCAACAACTGAGTCTCCTCTAGAAGATTCCCATCTGAAAAAGGCACCAAGGGAAGGGTCTAGTACCAGGGTTGTTTCTATCTGGTGGCACTTGTTTTGGGAAGTGAAATGGATTAGTGAGTGTTGAATCAAAAACAAAAATAAGTACTAAAGGTAGTAGTCCTGAAGTGACGTAGACCCCCGACCCTCGGGCCAAGATCCGCACAGGATCAAACTTCTTCGAATTCGCAGAACTGAAATAGTTATTTTGGTTCCTCACTAGAACCCCATGAATTCGATCCACAGGTCCTTCCACAAAAACCCCACCTGCACAATGTGCACCAGGTGTGAGTCTTCACCTCCTTCTCACCCGAACCCAAAATAGAGTTCTCCCTCGACCCAACGGTCCTGGATGTATCAGGATTTCGGTAACCGGGAGTTTGAAATGCAACGATCCAAAACACTGCCTCCTCTACTTCCCGAACCCTAAAATGTCGAAATGCCGAAAATGGGTGCTATTCCTTCGAATTCTTTCAGGATTTTTCGATATCGCGAGTCGGGACTCCACGTCTCCTGACTCCTGGCCTCTCAAACACCCTGTTCCCGGATTGCCGAAAAGGGCTTAATGGGCTTTGGCTCCTACCTCCTTTCCCTTTTGAATCCCCGGTGTCTGAATCCCCGAATTCACGAAATGGCTCGGATCTTTTCGGGATTTTGCAAACCACAATTTCACGATTCCGGCTGCAGACGGTTCTAGGTCCTTCGATCTCCCGGACCCCGAAATGCCGAAATGCCGAAATGGCTACTTCCTTTGGGACCACAACTCTACTCCAAGGACACGTCGTGTTTTGCGACTTCGGGGTTTTCAACACAAAGTGCCCCGGCTCCTTGTCATCGAAA
The DNA here is from genome assembly GCA_010110895.2 of Picea sitchensis. Lineage (NCBI taxonomy): Eukaryota > Viridiplantae > Streptophyta > Pinopsida > Pinales > Pinaceae > Picea > Picea sitchensis. The sequence continues at coordinate 7,706 of SNQJ01S0151755.1, forward strand.
TTGCCGAAATGCCGAAATGCTGAAATGCCACACCAAAGGGGGATCCACGACTCCTGATATTTTTGGGATTTCGTGAACTGGGAGTTCACGATGCAGTGACTCCAAAACCACAGCCTCCTCTACTTCCCGAACCCCGAAATGCCAAAATGCTGAAATGCTAAAAGACACTCAGCCTTAACCATCTCACAAATCTATGAGATCCGACGGTCCATGGGATTTTCGACACTTCTCCACGAAGCGTCTCCACTGTCCATTTCAACTCTTCTCATGCGTGACCTCCCAAAGGTTAAACTCCATGCACCTTCCTTGGGATCTGATGACTATCGGTCCTTTGCACTAGATCTAACGGCCCAGATCTGGTTCTCTTCCTTGTGCGCTTTCCTGCGTGTGTCTGGACGTAGGCTTCAACGACCTAGATCTCGCGTCTCTAGTTGATCTAACAACAGTTGTTCTCTACCTTGAGCATGGCCTTCTTCCTTTCCCTTGGAAGATTTCTTGCTCCAAAAGGCCTCAACCTTTGTCTCTGCTGTGAAGCCTATAACCTTGGCTCCCGCCTGTATTCTAAGAGGCGTTCCTCCTCCTGAGATTTATTTCTCTGAACCTCAAGGATTCCTTTAAACTATGCAACCTTTTACAGGACCTTTGCATGAAATGGTGCTATCTCTTCTGAGCTTATCTGTGGCTCTGACCTCAAAGTGTCTCTGTCCCTTTCTCTCCTTGAAGGGATGTAAGTGCCCTCTGGCAAATTCCTACTCAAGCACGCTTTTCTAAGTGTGCAGGGGTGTTCAGTAACCCTGTGAGTGTCTCCCCCTGTGACACTTCTTTTCTCTATGAACTCAAACAAGATTTCCTTTTGTGCACACTTGCACCAACTCAATGCCCACCTAGCAGAGTTCTCCAAAATCCTCAGTGACTATGTCTTCTCACTGAACTCGAAATAGAGTTCTCCTCAATGCATCCTGTGCATTTGCTCAATGCCCTCCTGGCAAATCCTTTACAGAATTCTCAACAATTCTGCTTCTCCTCTCTATGCTCTCCTCTTCACAGTTTCTCCTTCAAGGTGTTTAGCAACCTTGAGGCTTCTTCCTTGAGTCAATGACATCCTCTAGTGTGCCCTCCTGGCATGTCTTTGTCTGAAATTTCTGCAAAATTCAGAAGTGTACTCCTTGCACTGGCTTACAAAACCCACAGTATTTTGTCATGGACTTCTACATGAAGCCACAAAGAACCCAAAGCTGAAAATCAAAGAAATCACAGATAGGAAAATCTATCTATCCGTGCAAATGCACATCTAACATACATCTACAACATATCATCAACACATAAAGACATTCATTCATGAACTCACAACCACATGAACAACAACATGCAGGAAAAACTACTCTTGTTTGTATTAATCAAGAATGTCTGATTACAATGTGTTCGAGCTCGGACTGCAACATAGTCTCGGCTCTCCTCTCCTATCTCTATTCTCTCTATTCTTCTTTGTCTTTCTTCTCCTTTGAACTAAAAAACAAAAGAAGATGTTTTTTACAAAAGGGGGCTCATCGAGCGCTTCCCTCCATCCTCACCAACTCTTATTAATTTACATTCAATTACATTGAATTACTGTCTAGTCCAAATCGGATCTAGATCTCAGCCTTACAACCAATTAAGGCACCCTTTATCTAAATCATGCGCACATGCATGGCTTTTGGCTCTTCGGCCTTGCAACATTTAATACAATTTCAAAATTTGAAATTTGAAAGTGAGAGGGCTATGCCTCTCCTCTCCATTGAATGCATGTTGGGTGTGCTAGTTGGTTGGCACTTGATGACATTGGAGTGATGCTCCTGCATCATACTCCTCAGCTGCAAAAATCATGAGCTCCTTCTCATGAGCTTCCCAACACTACTGTTGAAATCCACCTAGATCCCAAACAGTTCTCTAGAGTTGTCCTTATGTTCCACTGCTTCGCTGCGACTGTTGTTGTTGCTATTGTTTCCCTGTTGCTAAGGCAGGTTCTCTTTTATCCATCTTCTCTTTGTTGACCGCTTCTACTAATCTGATCAACAACCTTCTGATCTCCTCAATTATCTCGTCTAGCTGTTCCCATGGCTGGCTCTTCTTTTGCAGCCTGCTCTGCGACACTTCTTCCCTGCAAATGGGTAGACCAACTAGATCTCCCATGTCATCTTCTTCCTCTGTGGCCTCAACTTGCCACCCTGCTGCAAAATTCATCTCTGCAGTCTTATCCTCTTGACTGAACTACTGTTCAGTGACCTTCTCTGACAGACTTGCTTCCACCATTTCTCCTTGTCCTGGTTGAATTCCAGCTTCCTCCAGTTGCTCCTCGGACTAGAATTTCCCTTCATCTGTTTCTGCATGCCTCGACATTACAGTCATCATCATTTGTTCAACTACCTAGTTGAAATTTCTAAGCAATTCCTCGGAATGATCCTCTGCTAACATTTGCATGACTATTTTCTCTCGGAAGTCATCTACTGGTTCTAGATTGTTCAATCAATCCTCCATCATTTATAACTCCTTATCCCAAGGAGTGAGCATCTCAACTATGTGCTCCTCTTCTTTTCCTTGGGCAACTTCTAATATCTGCTCCTTCATCATGACAGTTACAGTTGGTTGTGCTTCTGCTATTGTTGCATTGGCAAAACACATGTTGGCCTCAACTGGGTTATATGGCAGGAATACCTTTATCTCTCCAATCATCATAATGCTCTTCTGATCTTCCTTCTGGATGGTGCAAGTTTTTAACTTATCATCATCTTCATTCACATGGTCTGCAAAAGCACATGAATATTCACTTCTCAACACTCCTTGTTGACCTGAACTCACTCCTTAGTCCCTGAGACTTTCAAACATACTCACTTCTTTTCCCCTGCCCACTTGGCAATTTGGGAATTTTTTGTTGCCCACCTGGCATTTTATGAGATCAGTCGATCCCATATGAGTGCCCTCCTAGCAATTTGAACTTTCAACACCACCCTCCTGGCAGTATACGAGACCTTCACTTGATCTCTTCCTATTTCCCACCTGGCAATTTGAAATTCTATCTCTGCCCACTTGGTAGTCTATGAGATCTCTACTCGATCTCTCCTCTTCATCATCACTAAGATTTCTCAGAGATTCTGGTTCATAGGCATGAACCATCTCCTCTGTGACCCTGAGGCTTTTCACATACCTCATCCACCTCCTCAATAGCCTTTGTTGTCTCCTAGCCAACAATTTCTTGACTGGCCACTTTTCTTTCCTCCTCAAAGGCCATTCATACACCCAATGTGTCTTTGCGTTCTGCTGCACCCGCAGTGCAAGCTCTTCCATCCTCGCCCTTACATCAGCGAGTTCTTTATCCATTTCATCTTTTCTCTACTGCTGGTGGTTTTTCTTTCCACCACATCCATGGCCTTCAGTAGCCATCTTCCTGTTCCTATCTTCCCTCCTGGCAAACTTATTCCTGTCACTCTGCAACCGTGAGTGCTTCCAGCATCTCCTACAGTCCTCCTGACTGTCTATTAACTGTTGTGCACCTTGCAACAATCATCAGAAAGCTTCAACACTCTGTCTTCTTCTTCTTTTGTTTGTAAGAAAAGATCGACACTCCCTGCCTCTGTCACCTATAGAAGTCAAATCCTGCTCTGATACCACTTTTGACGCAGACCCCCGACCCTCGGGCCAATATCTGCACAAGATCGAACTTCTTTGAATCCGTAGAACTGAAATAGTTCTTTTGGGCCCTCACTAGAACCCCACGAATTCGATCCATAGGTCCTTCCATAAAAACCCCACTTGCACAACATGCACCAGGCATGAGTCTTCACCTCCTTCTCACCCGAACCCGAAATAGAGTTCTCTCTCGGCCCAACGGTCTTGGCTATATCGGGATTTCGATAACCGGGAGTTTGAAATGCAGCGACCCAAACCATTGCCTCCTCTACTTCTCGAACACCGAAATGCCGAAATGCCGAAAAGGGGTGCTATTCCTCCGAATGCTTTCGAGATTTTTCGATATCGTGAGTCGGGACTCCACGTCTCCCGACTCCTGGCCTCTCGAACACCCGGTTCCCGGAATGTTGAAAATGGCTTAACGGGATTTGGCTCCTACCTCCTTTCCCTTTTGAATCCCCAGTGTCCGAATCCCCGAATTCCCGAAATGGCTCGGATCTTTTTGGGATTTCGCAAACCGTGATTTCGCGATTTCGACTGTAGACGGTTCTAGGTCCTTTGATCTCCCAGACCCCGAAATGCCAAAATGCTGAAATGGTTGCTTCCTCTAAGACCACATCCCTACTCCAAGGACATGTCGCATTTTGCGACTTCGGGGTTTTCAATGCAAAGTGCCCCGATTCCTTGTCATCGGAATTGCCGAAATGCCAAAATGCCACACCAAAGGGGGATCCATGGCTCCTAATATTTTCGAGATTTCGTGAATCGAGAGTTCACGATGCAATGACTCCAAAATCACAGCCTCCTCTACTTTCTGAACCCCAAAATGCCGGAATGCCGAAATGCTAAAAGACACTCAGCCTTAACCTTCTCACATATCTGTGCGATTCGACGGTCCACGGGATTTTCTACACTTCTCCACGAAGCGTCTCCAGCATTTGTTTCAGCTCTTCTCCTGTGCAACCTCCCAGAGGTTAAACTCCATGCGCCTTCCTCCATATCTGACGACTATCGGTCCTTTGCACTAGATTTGACGGCTCAGATCTGGTTCGCTTCCTTGTGTGCTTTCCTGCGTGCATCTAGACATAGACTTCAACGACCCAGATCTCGCCTCTCCAGCTCATCTAATGGTAGTTGTTCTCTACCTTGAGCATGGCCTTATTCCTTTCCCTTGGAATATATCTTGCTCCAAAAGGCCTCGGCCTTTGTCTCTACTACGAATCTTGTAAGCTTGGCTTCCACCTGTATTCTAAGAGGCGTTCCTCCTCCTGAGATTTATTTCTCTGCACCTCAAGGGTTCCTTCGAACTATGCAACCTCTTACAGGACCTTTGCATGAAATGGTGCTATCTCTTCTGAGCTTATCTGTGGCTCTGACCTCAAAGTGTCTCTATCCCTTTCTCTCCTTGAAGGGATGTAAGTGCCCTCTGGCAACTTCCTACTCAAGCACGTTTTGCTAAGTCTGTAAGGTGTTCAGTAACCCTATGAGTGTCTCCCCCTGTGACACTTCTCTTCTCTATGAACTCAAACAAGAGTTCCTTCTGTGCACACTTGCACCAACTCAACGCCCACCTGATAGAGTTCTCTAGAATCCTCGGTGACTCTGTCTTCTCACTGAACTCAAAATAGAGTTCTCCTCAATGCATCCTGTGCATTTGCTCAATTCCCTCCTGGCAGAGCCTTTACATAATTCTCACCAATTCTTCTTCTCCTCTCTGCGCTCTCCTCTGCACAGTTTCTTCTTCAAGGTTTTCAGCAACCTTGAGGCTTCCTCCTTGAGTCAATGACTTCCTCTGGTGCACCCTCCTGGCATGTCTTTGTCTGAAATTTCCGCAGAATTCAGAAGTGCACTCCTTGCACTAGCTTACAGAACCCGCAGTATTCTGTCATGCACTCTTGCATGAAGCCACAAAGAGCCCAAACCTGAAAATCAAAGAACTCACAGATACGAAAATCTATTTATCCCTGCAAATGCACATCTAACATACATCTACAACATATCATCAACACATAAAGACATTCATTCATGAACTCACAACCACATGAACAACAACATGCAGGAAAAACTGCTCTTGTTTGTATTAATCAAAAATGCCTGATTATAATGTGTTCGAGCTCGAACTGCAACAGAGTCTCGGCTCTCCTCTCCTATCTCTATTCTCTTTATTATTCTTTGCCTTTCTTCTCCTTCGAACTGAAAAACAAAAGATCTTTTTACAAAAGGGGGCTCCTCGAGCGCTTCCCTCCATCCTCACCAACTCTCATTAATTTACATTCAATTACATTAAATGGTTGTCTAGTCTGAATCAAATCTAGATCTCAGCCTTACAACCAATTAAGGCACCCTTTATCTAAAGCCTGCACACANTTCAAAATTTGAAATTTGAAAGTGAGAGGGTTGCGCCTCTCCTCTCCATTGAACACGTGTTGGGTGTGCTGGTTGGGTGGTGCTTGATGACGTTGGAGTGATGCTCCTGCATCACGAAGTTCGGAAAACCCAACCAACTATATCAATTCTAAAATTGCAATTATTAGATATATAACCATATAAGCGAACGAACGAAACACTTGCAACTCATACTTAGAGGGCCTTTTATTTAAGGAATCATCTCACCTTACATGCTCCGTATAATTAACTTTCCTTAAGAACAATGCAATTTCGAGAACCCGGTGGGGTGGATCATATTTCTGTGATACCCAACAACTGAGGACCTGGAAGGAATTTCCCGAGGTACGAAGGGAAGGGTCTTATTAGGAAAAAGATGCATCTCACAAGCTTTTTAGATCGACCCAACGAAACAAATCATAGATCTTGCTTTAAGGGAAGGGAGGGCGCTTTAAATCATTGATTTGACTACTTAAACAGATACTTCGATACCCCTTTTGATCAATATTACTCGGAACCTCTTTGCCCCAACCCATGGGTTGAATATAGGAAAACACACTTATGATAAGGCTTTTCGAATCCACCACTTCACGCCTCACATACAATACTTTATTTTTTAAGGGTACTCTATACACTTTTTAAATTTGACCTCAACTGCTCTAGCCTATTATGTTTCCACCTAGCCTTCTTACATGGACAGAAGAAAGGAAGAACTTGACAAGGATATAATGAATCCACTTGCCAAATGAAAAATCCATTTACCAACCTAGTGGAGTGGAGGTATTAAGGACGAGAAGGAGTCAAGAGCAAGATGTGGAGGCTTAGGCCACGCATCATCAGAGCCTTGGGAATCCCCGTAAGCTCCCAATCTCAAGGTTCAAGGCAAAATCATGCTGAGAAGAAGAAAGCAGGTGATCGACCACTCTAGGCCCTGAAAGCTCCGAGCCCGACAAAAGGCGAAGATAAAGTTGTCCCCCTCTTTGAAAGAGAGAAGTTAGAAGCAATATCCTTTTCCCGTAGAGAATGCTTCAACTGGATTTCAAAGGATGTTGGCAGATGGGTGAGACTTACTTATAGAGAAGAGGAATGCATATTTCACTTCCCTTTCTATTGTGCCTCTAACATCGCCTCCTTGGTCGAAAGATCAAAGAATGTTGGGTAGTCCTCGACATGATCGAGGAAAACCTGTGGAGACTGAAGGGCTAGCAATTCGCATCGTTTGCAATAATGAGCCAGACCCGCCTCGCCTCTCTATACAGGCCCCATAGGCAAGCTGGGGGAAAAGTGCAAGAAGCAATAGTCACCGACTCTCTCCTATGAAGACTAATAACTACGCTATGATTGTTTTGGTCAATCATATCGGGGATTGACACGACTCCGACGATGAGGCTGCTGTTGCCTCTCATTCATCCGACATTTCAGACCTCGATCCAGATTCTAGTAAAGAATACAAACGAGGCCTCTTCCCCAGTTGTCTTGCGCAGGAACTTGATTGGGACGAGACTATGGATATTTCTGAGAGGGAGGTGGATATGGCTTTGAGAACATTAGCCCTAGCAGCGGTGCCGACATTATCTTCTTCATAAGTTCCTCTTGAAAAGCATAAAGCAGAAAGGGTCGTCGCTTGACTGACGCGCTCTTTACTCAACTGAAGCAAAGCAGAAGGCGAGCAGAAAAGAAAAAGCGGTCTAGCGTTCCGTTCATCATCATTAGCAGCAGATACTCTGATGACTCGACTCTCATCTTATTAATTTCATCACAATCGTAGAATCAGGGGCAGGATGAACGCAAAGCCTGCATTCTCCTTGTGAAAAATGGCAACAGAGAGAGAAAACGACCATTGTTGTTCTGATACAATATGATAGCGGGAATATATTTAGATATATTAGAACACAGTCAGTGCAAAATTGACGGAGGKGYCGAGTAATCCACAATCATCGCAATATATTCAATCTGCAATTGGGTACAATTATCAGAATTTCACAGGGCAAGGCGGGTGGGGTCCCACAGGCTTCAGAACAGATTGAAGAATGGCGCACAGACCGCTTCTCTGTCAATTTCCCTTTTTTATACTGACAGATTGATTAACCTCAAGAATGTATGCAAACTGTTTGAAGAAAGCTTTCAATAACAAGAATCAAATGCATGTTGTCTTAAAGGCAGTGGCAGACACCCAGGGACAGAGACAGGGACAGAAACAGTGGGCTCAGCTTGAGGGACAGTGGGCAGGGACAGTGGGCTAATAAATTACAGGGACAATGGTCTAACAGGGCAGTGGGCAGAGAAACAAGTTTTCAGCAGTCAAAGCAACAAATAGTGAAGGGTTAAGCATAAAACAGAGGGTCAGTTTTGGGAAGAGACTTTGATTTTCTTTAATAGCATCAGGACAATGGGACAAGAAACTTTAGAACTAGTGGAAACAAATGATATAGGGCAAGTGAAAATTGCCTCATCAGCCAAAACTGAAAAGTGGGTTTGGGTTAATGCCAAACAGTACC
>SNQJ01S0151757.1:0-12520 GCA_010110895.2 Picea sitchensis
TGGGCATAACATTATGAGAAGCCCCGGAGTCTAACATACAATTATGTAGCAACTGATCATGTATATTCAGGGTGATATAAAAAGGAGCGATGTTGTCTTTGGACCCTTCAAAATGAGGACCAAAGGTGATGTTAGGTCTTTCATATTCCAGGTTGATAACATCAGACTGACTTTCTAGTTCGTAGACACCGATCGCTTTGGCAATTTGCTTCCGATAAGCGAGATTTTTTGCTAATTCTACCAAAGGAATCGGTATTTTAATTTTGTTTAACTCATTTTCAAAACTGAAAGGAGTGTTTACCTTATCCATTTCTTTGGTTGATACTTCCAAATTTTTCTTTCCGGCTTACTTGTCTGGATTTCTTTATCACTCGTGATCCTAGTTGAAGATGTAACTTTATCTACTGGTTCGGTTTCTTGTGTTTGAGTTTCAATTTTTTTTACCTCGGACTTTTGAGTGATTGCTACCTTGGGTTTGTTGCTGGGTAACAAGGTCTCTTCCGAAGGAGGTTCATAAGCTTGACCTTTTTGAAGGATTTTCTTAGGTTGATTCATTGAGGTAGGCTTACTCTTGGATCTTAGATTATACTTTGGTTGAAACTTGGCCATTATCATCTCTGTTTCTGGTTGAGATACACAGGGATCAGTGTGATCACCTTCTTCGTCCTCATTAGATGGTTGTGGGGTGTTCAAAGATTTTTCATAATATTCATGAGTGAGATACGGCTGCGAACAATCATCATCGAAATTCGCAACTTCATCTTCTGAATCTCCAAAATCTTGGAAGTCATTTGCTCCTATAAAATTTTCATTCTTTAGTGGAGCTTGTATTTTTTTATCTCCGTTCTTTATTTGTTTATGTTGATTTTGGGGATTTGGGTTTCTCCTGAAGTCCTTTTTATTTTAAGAATCAGCCTTAACCTCCTCCAACTCCATCCTAGAATTTTTGTTGGACATTTCATTAATCACTCTGGCCATATCATCTACTCTGTCATCAGTGTATCGATTCGAGCCCGAAGGACCCGCTGGTTCCCTATAGTGTCTATTATCGCGGTTGACTGTTTCGACTTTAGCTTTTAATTTTCCTGAAGCCATCATATTAGATTCAATTTCGACAACATCGTCTTGCATTCTATTTAGGGTGGCTCCTCTTCTTTCTCGCAAAAGTAGTGTGAAATCTGGCTCGAAATCTCCCGTGAAGCTTACTTTGGCTGAGGTTTCAGAGGGCTTAACTGCGGCTGGAATCTTATTATACAGTTTGTTGAATCTCAGAATAAATTCCATAACCGTTTCTGAGTTATTTTTCTTTAGGGACCCAAACTCGGTAAGATAATATAAGTGATCTTTTCGCTCTCCCCATTGTCTTAGGAAAGCATCTTCTAAAGCGTCATATGACAGGATAGAAGCTGCGAGTAAGCTCCGAAACCAAGTTCGGACAGGTCCTTCAAAGGTCTGGACAAGGAGTCTCGAATAGACATCTTCATGCTCGATACCACAGATATCTGCGAATTGGTCAAAGAAATTTATATGCTCGGCTGCGGTTAGATCTCCCTCCCCAGTGAACTTAGGAAGATTTTTGATGTAGTTTTCAGGTAAATCATGGAGGGGGACGGGCAAAACCAGGGGGGCGTATCTCGCCACTACCTTTGCGAAAACTCTGGGAGGAGGGACTGACACTTGACCTCCACCTCCTCCTCCAAGAGCGCCTCCACCACCTCCTCCGACGCCTGCCATCGACTTGGGTGTAGAAAATGAGTGTGTAACACATTTTTTGGAGTCAGGCGATACGGGGAAGTTCTGTCGAAGAAAAACCGGTATGTCAACTGTCGACGAACTTTCTAGAGGACCTTTTCCATTGTGTATGGATGGGAAAGACTGATGAATCTCACTCTTAACTTCAGGGTGGTTTGACGTCAGATCTTTGGTATCAGACAAAGGAATGCGTGAAGTAGAAGGTTTTGAATGGCATTTAGTCTTTAAAGGTGGGTCTTTAGGCTTATAAACTGCAGCGGTGGACTCAAACGAGCCTCTCGCCCTTAAAAAAATTTCGGGATCAGTAACAGGCGTAATCAGCTTGCCATCTGGGTTTTGTCTGGTACTCTTTCTACCAGAATCCAGTTTAGGTTTTCGTGGAGTCGCCAAGTGAGAGATTGAAAAATCCTTAAAAATGTGTGTACTCTATGTTCACTATCACGGAGTATCACTTTCAACGAAATAAATGTCGTTTTCCCAGGGAAAATATTTCGTAACTTCGCTCCCCAGCAATGGCGCCAGAAAGATGTTGTTCCTGAGTCTGTACTAAGGCTTAAAAGTACAGTGTCAAGGCATCCGAAAGTAGGTGAAAGATGGGTAAGAGAGTAACGTCAACCTTCGGTATAGGAAACTAGGGAAGATTTCTACTTTCTCATCGTCGAGCTTCCAACTGTTCCTGAGTAGTTATATCTTGTTCAATGGCTGCCCATGAACGTTCAAGTTTCTCCCGGTTATTTGCAGTTTTAAGGATTATGTCAAAAATATTTAAAGCAATATGTGTTTGGTTTGATAGTTCGGGTTCGATATTAGGCTGTGTTGCTGTAGGGACAGTCATGGAGGAACAGTAAGAATATAACAAGATTTAAAGAGAGATGAAATTTTGTCTTGATTTGGTCGAAATAAAGAGAATTTTACGTTTTTTGAATAAAATAGAAATGCAAATTGAAGGCTCTTTCCCGTAACTGTATTATATTTTAATATAAAGATATGATGTGAAAGAGAAACATTTAGCTGCATATAATGCAAGGTTCCTGTCAAATAGAAAACTCACATATAAACAGAAGAAGAAATTAGTAAGAAAATAACTGACATAGCAAATAATAATATAGAATTCTGAAAGTGCAGATTGGTCTTACACCCGCTGATAGCTGGTGCAGAGGAAAGACAATAAACAAATACAAAATACTAGAATCCTTTCGTTATAGTAGTGGTCGTACTAAACTATAAAGAAGCACATCAATCATGAATAATGTAATGAAATGAAACATGAAATACAAAGAAACAAACTTGTAACACAGTCTAGACGGAATTGAGAATCTCCAGATTTGCTTATATTAATTTTTCGAATGCAAAAAACTCTATTACAATCGACACAAAAAAGGTCCATCCCTTTCTTTTTCTTTTTGTGATATATCTATACAACTTTACAGATCAGTTAGGATCTCAACGGTTTCACAAATTCGGTTACAACCGAGAGGAGCGAAATCACTCCCTTTATCCTACTCTATTTTCACTTGGTTCCAGGTGCTCATCTTCGTGTAGATTCAGTGTAGACAATACATCTGTCCACAAATTTAGATACGAGCTGCGAAGGTTCCGCTTGACAGCTGGCCTCGGGGAAGTAGCACTCTTGGGCTAACTGCTGTAGCTTGTCCCCCATTTGTGCATCGACGATGTCAAGGGCACTTATTTGCGCGTTGGGTTGGATCAAATAATATCAAATCGAGCCATGTTCACCCTGTTTATCTGAGAGATATCTGCCAAATCTCTCTCCTCCTTCTCTTTCAGATCAAGCGAGATCTGTTCTACATTCATTTGTATTAAAGTTTTGGCATCGCCTCCAGTGTCCATACCCAATAGTTCGCCCTCTATAGAATTGAAGGCTTCTTCTAATGAATTGGTCACTTTTTGGGCTTGTTCCTTGCCCAGGGTAATGTTATGCTCCCAATCCTTCAACAAAATGTTATCTCTAGTTTGTTATGGGAGAGTGAGTCTGGGGGAACCTGTCGAAACTCTGTCATTCGTGGCTATTACTGCCTCCTGGAAGGTGACCCGAGCCGCTCCTGCATCTCTTTCTCTGTTAGTCAGGTTCTCGTAAACCCGATGCATCAACAGACAATCCTCTCGGATTGTTCCTACTTTGGCGAGCAAACTCTGCTGTGCAGAAGAGATCTTGCTCTGAATCTGGGTCGCTCAGGATTTAAACCCCTCGACATCAATCACCCTACTTTCAGCGATCTCCACCTGAGCCTGCAGCTCTGCAATCCTAGTCCTCTGTTGACCAGCCTACACCCGACCGTCTTGGATAACTGAATGCGCTTGTTCCAACTTGGCTTTGAGCACTTCTATTTCCTTTTTATTAGCTAGTCGGGCCAGTTCTATTTCCCCACTCACCTGACCTTTAGCGCTTTCTGTGGCCTAAGATACTCTGGCTTCGAGAGTCTTGATCAGGCGATTCTTTCTTTTGAGCTGATTTTTCAACATCCCGACCGAGAATTGATTCGCCGATGCATACGCTCCTAGCATTCCTGCGATCTCCATGGCGAATTCCTCATTCTTTTTGTTCTTTCCATTTGTCATAAATTTGAATTTTTTAGCAGTTGATCCTTCATCCTGGTAGAACTCCCTTTTCACCACCGCTTTTCTCTTTTTGTCAAAGAAGAACTCATTTGGAGGAAGTTCTTCTGCTCTGATAGGCCTCAGTTCTTCATCAAATATCCATCCCTCACTGAAATTTCCCTGTGCCGACTGCAAGGGTGTGACCAAGGTGATGGGATTTCCTATTTGTTTTGCTGACTCTTTTGGAGTATTGACAGGGTTCTGCTCTTTTGGCATACCTGGAGCTTCTCCTTTAGTCTCGGGCCTATGTTTCCTCGGTGGGTCTGGAGTCTTCTCTTTTGCTTCGGGATTGCTCGTTTTCTCCCCTTCCAGGTGTTGTCCAAGGCTAGACATTACGTCTGTAGAATCTTTAGCATCCTTCTGTTTTGTCTCGGCAACGACCGAACCTCCCAACACAGCGGCGAGACATTTTTGTCTATGTTCCTGGAATTTTAATACAGAGGCCATGTCTTCGACTGCTAAAGATCGGATCCGAACTAGCACTTCCCCATAAGATCTCGCCCCTCGGAAAATGTCATCCGAGGGTGAAAACTCGTGTTCAAACCTCTTCAGCCCACAATTATCTAAATGGTTGCTTGCAATTTTCTGAGGATCGTGTTTTTTATATTCAATGGGGACCAAACTCAGGTCTTCCAGGGCTGCAGCCTCGGCTTTAGCATGCCTAAAATCCAATAAAGAATAAAAATTTATCCGAACAGGGAAAAACGACCATACCTTCTTCAAAGATGCTTTGAGTTCTTTACTCACCCCGCCAATCATTGTTTGTCGGGCGATCTCGCGACAAGCAAGCTTGTCGGGGATGAACAGTGGTAGTGCAAGCGGGGGAACAACAACTCCGAATACTCTGAAATAGGAAAACTCTGCTTCTACGTACCAGTCCGCTATACCACTCAGATTTGCAGCAATGTTGTCCAAGATACGAGGTGGTGAAAGACCAAAAAGGGCGATGTGGAGGGGCACCATCACCCAGTTGAAAATTTCGTAAATAAATTTGTCCGCCTTATTCTCCCATAATTTGTCGTGATACTCGTGCACGGGCTTTTCTTGAGCTGGATTCCAAGCCCAGCTCATCAAAGGGAATGGTGTCATGGAAGATACCGTGTCCATGATATACGCAGACATGAAAAATGGGGATGGTCTCGCGCTTGCCTTCTGCTCTCGATACTCTGTGACCCTGTTGGCCAAACTGTCTGAGAGCATATTTGCTCAATTAAATGAGCAACCTTCTGCAACCCAAAATATGAGAGGCACCTACGCGATGTAGAAATGAGAGGTGTCTTCTCTCCCAAATAGCCGACATGTCATCATGGCCACATATTTATACTGTGGCTCCAAAGAAGCGATAAAATATACGCCCTGCTCATTTTCTCTGAACTTCGCGGCGCATGAAACCCAATCTTTAATCAAACCGGGCATGGTTTTTTCATATTCAGTGCACTCCTTTTGTTTGAATCCCTCTAGGAATTCAGCATCATATGTGTATTCAGATGTTGTCGGGAGCTTATACATGGTTTGGATGTCCTCCGGTCTAAAAGTCTCGACCGTGACCCGCTGGTTGTTCATGATAGTTCTGGTGGGTAAGTCTATGTGATCCAATGCCCATCAGATCATATCATAATAGGGAAGCAACCGTGGTCTGGTTGCTACCTTGTGCATTCCAGATTGAACGACAATCTTGTATTTAGTGTTCAAATCGTCCTTTTCATTGTCGTCGGAGTCTGAATAATTCACCAACTCAGTTTGTAGAATATCTGAAACAAACGACTAGCTAGGGAATGAATCAACACTCCGGGGCAAAGTGTCGGAGACATTATCTGAGCCTTTCCCTGCAACCTCGATATTCGCTTTTGTTGCTTTCCGTGGAGCCATGGTTGAAACTTGCGTTTTCGCTCTTCTTTGATAAAACTGTGTATACATGCAGGAAGTAGTTAAATCGAAAAATGACGAGCTCTGCGGGCTTATGAAAAATGTTTTCATTATAATAAAATGAGACTCCTTTATATATTTGAAAATTCTGTACTCTTCGAAATAAGTCTGTCAAATCGCAATTAGAAACAAATTTATTGCGTAAAATCTGACCTTATTTATTCATGGATTCACCCTAATTCTTCATTAATGTCATCAATGTTTGGCGGTTTGACAGGCAGTCGACGTATGGAGAGAAAGTAGCTACCTCGGGAAATGTGCAAACCTCGATGCGCGGGACATATCTCGCATTATTTTAAATTTTCAAAACTTAGCAACGTTAATAATTTTCTCGCTATTCGCTGCATCGTGAATTTCCTTTTAACATTTTGAATCTTCAACTCGCGAGACTGCAAGGGCCGATTTTGAATCTTCAACAGTAATCGCGATTTGGAGCATCATTAATTTCATAATCATTTTATTTTCCATATCATGACTCGGAACTTCGAAGACAAGTTTCTGGGAGGTTAGTACGCCGAATCGCGAAACTGCGAGATAGCGATAATTAAGACTCAATTAGGGGGAAGAAAAACTTAGATTAGGCAATTAATTAATCGCGCTATAATTACGTCGCAACTTCGTGAGTCGGGGTTTTAAACGCCGTAACTTTCTAAAATATAGTGCCTAGTGGCGAAACGCCGAGAATAGATTTAACCATGGTTAGTCGTTTTGCCTTTAATCCTTGACCAGGGTTAGCCCCAAAGAACCTCGTGTTCTCGGCTCTCGGAACTGCAAACATAAAAATTCGAACTTGGCGAACGCCGAGACGCGAAACCTCGACGACGTCTAATCACTGAGTTAAAAGATTTGACCCTGGTTAATAGCTTGAGTGAAAATTTAAAACGAGTTCGCAGTTTCGCGACTCGGGACGTGTGAACTCAAAGATTAAAGTATCCGACTTGCGAGATCCCGAAATAAAACAAAAAGTGCGAACATGCTTACAAAAGTGGATTTGTTTTGAGGGTAGAAAAAGCATCGCTGTTGATTCGACAAAGTTGCAGAGCTTTCAAAGCTTCGGGAAGGGACAAAAACAAAAGGCCACCTTTAGATTTTAAATATACAAAATTGAAAATTGTGAAGGGTAAAACTAAAACAAGGGCGGCTCCAACAGTAGGGATAGCCCACTTCTACCCACTTGCCAACTTAGTAATTTCTCCATTAACTTTGTTATTTAAATAATTTATTTTGTATTCACTTTGAATTATAGTACACTCATAAGTTTACTTTATTATTTACCTTCTAAAAATCTCTTAAACCACTTTGATTACTTTTACCTTTTGGGGCTTCTAGATGACTCATGAGTGTTCTCCAACTTCACATAGCCACAACTCTCTAACCATGAGGAGTTATGTGACATTCCACATACCAATGGAAATGGCATGACATGTACTATCAAAATAGAATATTATTACTTGCAAATATATCAAAAATCATATTGTTATCCATCAAACAAACTTGGGTCCATTACCCAAACCTAGGTTCTCCAACTTCGTTCAAGGGTTGACATCAATGACAACCAACCTTAATCAACAATTATAGCTGAAAATTTATGAGAGAAAAGAAGAGATATGTTCTTGATATTCTACATCACTATCTCCATAATGATCAAATGAAATATGTTTATTGAAAGATATATCATGAAAAAACTGTTGATTACTCTCTCCAACAATGATATCTTTTAAAAATGTATGAGAAATAAGAGGATCATCATAAGTATTTGGAACAACAGACTCATAACTATTATCGACCATAGCATGAATGAATTGATGATCATATCTTTGTTGAAAAGTAGAACTATATGTGATTTCATAATTGAACACGTCTTTATAAGTTTTAAATTCTTCCTCCTCATCCCCATATTTTTAAAATATTGGAACATTAGGATAAAATCCTAATGGTAAAGATGAATTTTTATGAATATAATCATGAACAATATGATCTTAAAATAGATTTGAAACACCATCACCTTCTTCCTCATAATCATCCTTCTCATCTAAATTTGAAGCAACAGGTACATAAGGAGAAAGATAGTCCTCTTGTTGTTCTTCCTTGAAAATGGATGATCTCTGCAAATCCAGTTTCCCATGGTTATTTCCATATCCCTGTGTCTGCAAATATGAAATATGAGGGATGCCTCTACTGATTTCAATTGAAATTTGACCAAAAGACAACTAATCATTGTGTTTAGTATATAAAGCAACCAAATCTTCAGATTTATAACAATCAGGAAAAATGGTAGTAGGAGAACTTCCGACTTCTTTATAATCCATTTCTAGTTCATGTTTATGGGCAAGAAAATCATCTTCAAGATCATTAGAGATATGGTGAAGATTGTAAGGGATAAATTTTTTTCTCTCTATAATTTCAATCTCATCATGAAATTCATATTCCTCACAACAATTGTCAAATAATAACTCATCTGAAAAGTACCTTTTGCAGTGCTCATTAAATACTCTATGGAAATCCTTCAAGGATGAAATTATGGAAGGGGGTAATGATAAATACCATTTACGTGCATCCCCATCCAATTAATTCATGAACATATTCATACAAACATCCTCATGTTGTAGATATAGTATATCCATGCACTCATGAAACTTGATGAGGTGTTCGAAAGGATTGCCTTCTTTCCTCTCTCCGAAGATAGGAATAAAATCTCCCCATTCTGTCAAATGAGGTATTGGGTCTGGGAAACTAGGAACTGTAGAGAAGTTGAGAGGTGAAAAACTCCTGGCCAGGATAGCATCCATAGCCATTTAATTTTTCTCATTCCAGTGGAGTCACCAACAAATTCTGAACAATGGAGTCATCATGGTGAATGTGCAGTCTTGAAGGTTTCCAACTTCAATCACCATATAAATATGGAATTGTTCAATGTCATTCTTCCCAAGGATATTTTCAATCTTCTCAAATCCATCCTCAGGAATAGTGCCAAAAGATGTTAGCACTAGAAGTTGTTCTTAGACTCCTTAAGAGAGAGCCTAACAGATCTTGAAATAAAAAGACTTGATTGGGTTTATACTGGAGAAAGAAGAATAAAACAAGGAAAGGAAAAGACAGTTAGCTATTGTAAATCAATGATGGACCATTGGGATATTGAGTCAATAAAACACCCTACTCATTAAATGCAATCTATTTGCATATCAGAAAAAAGGTTTATTGAATAGAGGAAGAAACAAATATAACACAAAGAAGAACATCCATAAGGCAGAGATCCTATCTGCATAAATGAATTCAAGGTAATTGAATGTAAACAATGAATAATAGGCAAGATACATCAGATCCTCCAATTATCAAGAATCCATTAATCAAAGGAAACCATGATCCTAAAAGTGTAGAATTCATTCAAGTAAGAAGGAAAATTGGAAAAGAAAATAGGGAATACAATCTAATAACATAGATATCATGAACCCTCAATAACATAGATGCTTACACAAATAGATGTCCCTTGGGGTTAAAATGATCACATGAAAAGTTCCTCCTACAACTCTCTCATAAGCCTCCTTGAGATTTTCAAGATTTCTATCAGACCTCTCGGGTCTCTTTAAATGAAAAACCGGCCTCTAAAGACTGCCCCCCCCCTCTTCTTTCTCATAATGGAAATGTTTATATATAAATAAAAATAATTGATCTTCCTCTAGAAATTGAGAGACAATATCTAAAAATAGAATTCTATTATGGTTAATTTGAAAGAAATCTGGAGCTCCTTGTGATCTTTTTCCTGGAAAGATGGAAAAAATACAACTATCGACTTGAAATCTGGAAGTGATTTGAATATTTGAGAATACTCTGCCACTTGTAATTTCCTTCCTTGAAATGTTGAAAATGATTTTGAATGCTATCTATGTTTTCTTGAATGATTTCCACATGCCCTTTGACTGCGATGACCAATCGTAGCGCCATTCAGTAGCGCATTGCATAGCCAATTTTGTAGCGACCTTTGAAAATAACTCTGCAGATTTCATAGCGCCTCCTCCAAAAAAGGTATGTAGTTTTCATAGAACCAATATTGTTTAATGATTGTGTCCAATTTTGTAGAGCCCCTCTCGAAATAGCTTCTGCAGATTTGGTAGTGCCATTGATGAGTTATCTCTATACTTTCTATAGCACCATGGCGCTACGTGTAACACCCTGTTTCCCCCAAACTGTAAAAATAACTATATTGGCCAAGAACTATGGCAGACTCAAAGATGTGAATGTGTGCTTTTGAAGGGACCTTAGTATAAAAGGTCAAAGAATGTAAATAATGTTATGAATATATGTTGCAGGACTGTTGGGAGGGGGATGTGATGAAAAGAGATCACGATGGATGATGAAAGGTGGTGGAAGGCACCTAAAATGGTGGCATTAACTTCCACCGAAACCAATACCATATTTGTTCTTCACTAGATCAAAGATCAAGAGTGGCCTGTTGGCCCCAAAATGAATTGCTCGCCAGGTTTGTAGGTGAAAAGGATCCTCATGAGTTAATGAGGGATGGGGGTGAACCGCCCATCTGGGGAAGCCTCAGACCTGACCACCATGGGGAAATTCATGCCGCACGCAACCTCGCCAGAAAAGAAAAGGCAGGAAAGAGGTGTGGGAGGGGGCAGTTGTGACAAAGATCGCAAGAGGGGAGAAATCGAAAGGACTCTGGAAAATATACAGAGTGATCGAGAAGCGAAGAAGAAGGAGAGTAACCTTAGTTCTTGACTTCTAACGAATAGAGACTTAGTCTCACAGCATCATGGTCTTAGCTCGAGGGTGGCTAGTGGTAAATCTTTTGGGAGTTGTTGAACCTATGGTTGGGTGGAATTGAGCACCCCTCTCAGCAGTTGCATCACCTAGTGTTTTCTGATAAGTGTTTATATCTTGTATCCTACATTGAATATCTTGGAATATATGTTCATGGTTTGAACACTTATGAATGGTTTATGTGTAGAAATGTTTGCATGGTGTTTTGATCAGAAATGGTGGTTGCATTCTTATGTTGGAATGACCACATTTGATTTCTATCTATCTATCTATCTATCTATCTATCTATCTATATATATATATATATATGTGTGTGTGTGTGTGTGTGTGTGTGTGTGTGTGTGTGTATTTGAACAAAGTCATCTTTCAAGTTTGGTCTCGGGATATTTGTTTCCTTTATTTACCTCTCATGCTACCCTGGATAGATTCCCCATAGGGACACCCTTTCATGATTGTTTCCTTAAATTCTAGAGCCGGGGTAAGTTCCCTGAAAGGACTACTACCTTGGTAAAATCCTGAATTTTCTTATTATCTATCACAGATGTTAACAGCCCAGGGATTTAAGAAGACCTCTCAGTATGGTCATAAAACCTGGTGAAAATCTACCCAGGAAACTGATGAAGGACTTTAAGGCCTAATTTTGAAAACCTTGCATGAGAGAGAGTGGTTCTGTAAGAGCTCAGTATTTCGGTGTTTCGGCAACTGGGAAACCCAAGGTTCAGTTTTCTTGTATTCACCAGACATGAAATCCTGACTTGTGAAACCCCAAAATGAGTATAGTGTGATTAGAATATGATGTTTCAGTGTTTTTGCATCCGGGACACCTAAAGGCAAGCCCCCTTGTGTTCGCCAGTCCCGAAATCCTAATTAGAAAAACCCCAAAATGAACTAGCATGGATGAGTTGTGATGTTTCGGTGTTTCGGTACCCAGGACACCTAAGGGAAAGTTCCCTTGTATTCGCCAGTCCTAAAATACCGATTAGAGAAACCCCAAAATGAACTAGCATGGATGATTTGTGATGTTTCAGCGTTTTGGTACCTGGGACACCTAAGGGTAAGTTCCCTTGTACTCGCCAGTCCCGAAATCCCAATTAGCAAAACCCCAAAATGAACTAGCATGGATGAGTTGTGGTGTTTCGGCGTTTCGGTACCCAGGACACCTAAGGGTAAGTTCCCTTGTACTCACCAGTCCCGAAATCCCGATTAGCGAAACCCCAAAATGGTCCAGTGGGGATTAGAGTCTTGATGTTTCGGTGTTTCGACACTCGGGATACTTAAGGGTAAGTTCTCTTGGCACCGCTAGTCACGCAATCTCGAAGTATGAAACCCCGAAAAGGTCTAGCATGGATAAGCCTTGGTGTTTCGTTGTTTCGGTAACTGGGAAACCCAAGGGCCAGTTCCTTATATTCACCAATTGCGAAATCTCGACTTGTGAAACATAGAAAAATAA
>SNQJ01S0151757.1:26937-41197 GCA_010110895.2 Picea sitchensis
ATTGGTATCAGAGTTGGTTCCTTTAGGAAACAATTTAACCATTGGAAGGAGATCATGGATTATTTTGATAATGGAGTACCATTGTTCAATTGTCATAATGGTTTAAAGTATGATATGTGGAGTGAAAGGAAAAAAGTATTTTTACAAGCACAGGGGTATTATATTTGGCTATCATTCGTTACAGGATATGATAGTTCAAAATGGGAAAAGACTGTAACCAAGAATAAATTGAAGAAGAATAAGAAAATAGAAATGGATTTCATCTGGGAAGGATTACCTAATTCGATAAGAGAAAAGGTTGGTAAATGTTCATCAACCAAAGAACTTTGCGATAAGTTACATGATATATATTCTTGACCCATCGTAGATTCAAAAAATTCCAAAGAAGATGCAAGTATAGATCAAGAAGAAATATGTTCACCATGTCAAACAGATTCATAAGATGAAGAGTACACAATCAACAGAGATATGTTGTTTTTCTTTAATTGTGAAAAACACAAACACCTTGAAATAGAATTCCATGAGACACAAAAAATAATTGCAAAGGAAGACAATTATGAATAAGAATTGATCAGTGCTTTATATGAACTAAGAAAATAAAGAGAAGAAAACAAGTCACTCAAGAAGTAATTTATGCAACAAAAGGAAAGTTCTCACATTTTTGAAGAATTCTAATAGGTAATCAAGAACTTAAGAACCCATCTAGAAGATGCCAGAAAGATCGAAGAAAATCTTGAAGATCAAAAATAATATTTGGAATCCAACATAGAAGCACAGAAGGAAGAAGCAAAAATGAGAGAGAAGATATTGACAGATCATCTCAAGGAAAGAACTAATGATCTAAACCAGCTTGAGTCAGAGTTTGGTCAAGAAGAGAAAGTACTTGAAGAAGAAATAATCACATTAAAAACTCATCTTGAAGAAGTGAAGAGAACATAAGAAGTCATGAAGTCTCATATAATGAAGAAAGAAGAAGAGGTTGAGAATCTTGAAGAAGAAGTTGTCACATTGAGAAGTAAAAATGTCAATCTCAACAAGAACATTGAAGAGACAAAAACATCCACATCAGTTATAGAGAATGAATATAAGCACTATAGGTTGCTAGAAAAGAAGAATGAAGAAAATAGAAAGAGTGATGCAGAAGTACTCAAAGGAAGGAATCATGGTCAACTAGAATCTAAGAAAACTATTGAAGATGTATCGTCAAGAAGACCATCCATGTTCAATCCACAAAGAAGCTTCAATCATGATCATGATCTATCAAGGAAGAAATTCAGAAGGACTACACCACAAATAATATCATTCACTCCCAGGTATGCAAATTTCTTTTTTGGTCATTGTTTTTGTTGTACTAATTTTGGACATAAGGTTGCAGATTGCAGGGATTATAAAAGAAATGTTCAAGCAAGAAGTGCATATGTGGCCTCACATAACATTGAATGTTACAAATGTCATAACTATGGACACATAGCTAGAGATTATAGAAGCATTATCAATACTTCCATGAAAGAGAACATTGATATTAGATATAAGAAAGTATGGATAATAAAAAACTAAGTACAGGTGAACAAAGACCATGTCCCAGAGATCGCAAGATTGGCAATAAAACTAGATGAAGAAAAATATACAAGGAAAAAGGAATATTTCAGATACAGAAAGGTTTGGAAAAGAAATGAAAGAAAATAAGGACAGGTAAATAAGGAATAGGTTCAAGAGATTGTACTTTTAGGTACTCTAGTGAAATATGAATCCACAAATAGAAATAAAGAAGTCAGAGCTTAGAGAGATAATGAATCTACCAATGAAGATGATGATGAATACACATCTGAGAAGGAATTGTTCTATGTGATAGTTGTGATATACAAAAGAACCATCCTTCGAGCAACTTGTAGAGTTTGAGTAGACAGATCCAGAGAAGTCACTTAGAAGAAGTACAATTTGATATATTAATTAGTTGTAGTAGTGAATACTTCATGATAGTATAGTGATAAATGGGTCAACATTATGGATAGTTGTGCAGTAGAGTCTTGGACAATATGGAAAGAGATGTATTCGTAAGAACACTTAAAAGGTTTGGATAGATATATGACAATGGACAAGAGCATGGATTCATAGATTAGTTCAGAGAGTGGTTTAGAGACAAAGGAACATTATCATAATGGATGATAATTATACAGGAAATGGCTCGAACAATGTTAATGGATTCAAAATTGAAATATATATTTTGGACACATTCAATGCATACAACAGTTCACATTCAAAACAGAGTAATGCTCAGAAACAACAATGACAAAACTCCCTACGAGATATGGAAAGGAAGACCAACAAATGTGAAGCACATCAGAGTATTTGGAAGAAAATGCTACATCAAAAGAGAAGATGGTAGAATGGAAAATTTTGACTCTCGTGTGGACAAAGGAGTCCTTGTTGGCTACTCAAGTATAAGGAAATCATACAAGTGTTACAATCTGAGGTTGAACAAAGTTATGGAAATCATCAATGTAACAATTGATGAAACATGTGCACGAGAATTAAAAGAATAAGAAAATGAGTCAGTGGAATATATTTACGAAGAAGGAGAAAAATATGAAGAAGAAGTAGAAGGGAAAGATGAATAAGATCAGACAAAAGTAGAAGAGGAAGTTCAACAAGTGCCTCCAAAGACACCTAGAAAAGGAGTACGGAAGAATCATCCTTCAGATCAAATTATTGGAAACAAAGATGTAGGAGTTGAGACTAGAAGAAGAATCCATTCACTAGAATAAATGCACCTAGCACTCTTATCTACGATTGAAACAAACAGTTTTGAAGAGGACAACAAGGATGAATTTTGGAAAACAAAAGAAAACTACTCTAAATTAACTAATCTAAATGAAAAATAAGAATTAAAACAAACTAATAAACAAATCTAAACTATTATATATACAATCTACTATCTAATACTATAATAACTCTACGAAATTAAATATCTAACTACTAACATAATTAAATCTTAATCACAAATGTACAATATTTACAAGTTACAGATTTGAATAAAAACCTGCAAAACTCATTTGTAATCTGTCCTAAGATAGTAAAACTATTTTTGATTTTTATAATTTTATGAAAAAAAAAAACACTAAAAACTATCTAAACTAAGCAACTAACATACTAACTCTAACTACAAATCTAAACTATACATATATCTATCTAAACTACTTAAATAACACTAATAAGCTAACCTGTAATAATGCTTTTCAATTTGTCTTGTGTAAAGAATCCAGTTCAGTTGTTCGATGGGAGGAAACCCGTATCAATGCTTTGCTAGCCTCTAGTAAACAATAAGCAGCAGTGCTCTTTTGAATATTGATAACAGAACAAACAAGACATAAAAATTACAACAATCTTATAATTTACAAATCATAACATTTAGATAAATCTGTGTGCAAGGATTTGTACAAAGATGATTCAATTAACAAAGAAGAAAAATTTGTGATTCATTAACTGAAACAAGTAATTGCTGTAATTTAAAATAATAGAAGAGATCAGATATGGATAACATATTAATCAAGTCACATCAACATGCAATAGATTATGATAGCTAAAGTAGTCTATAATCAATTGCAAAATGATATGAATAAAACTTGAAACAAAAGTTTGATATATTGAAAGTGAAAGTTGTTACAAGACATCAACTTTCATCTCACTCGGTATCACAACTCCATAGTCTAGTTCTCCCACAGTGAGGATGATGAGTTTATTACAGATAATTGAAAAGTATTTAAAGACCTCCCACAGGCTAAAACATCCTTGTGGGAGCTATCAAAATAGTTTACAGGAAATCTGGAGATAATATCCAAAATCTGAATAAAAATAAAAACTACATCACACAAATATCTCCTAAACTACCACAGCATGCCCAATTGATCATGGAAATTTGTATGTACCTGAACAAGGACAAGAATAGACAATATTAGAGGATATTTTATTAATAAAATTAACAAAAATCTAATTTCTAAGACTAGCTACAGAATCTGGCGATTCTGTAGCTGGTCTAAATCAAACACATAATCGTTTCAAAATCAATTCGAATCTTAGAAAATATGTTCAAACTGTTTAAAAATATTTGATTGCTAAAAGCATCATTCAAATCAATACTTGTATGCAAATTGAACAAACTAGATCGTATTCAACCAAATGATAACAGAGATGGCTACACTCTGTTTAATTCGTTATCACCAATTCGGGTTAACAGAATCGTATTGGATAACTCAACAACAATGAAATTGTTTCATGGACCAATTGAAATCAAAACCAATAGTTTATGTTGCTCCACCCATTAACAAAATCACTTTGAATCCAAACGAAATCAACAGGATCATTTTCTCAAATTGATAGCACTATATTAAACATAAACAAACGATCCATGCTATTAGCGAATCAAATCAAAACTGGTAAGTAAATTATCAAAAACGAAATCATAATGGAATTAATCGGTTGATAACAGGATCTGTGGGACTCATCAAACATTTGTTATTGCCAATTGGGGGTAGACAAAATCGATTGGCAGTCAACGAAATCATTACTTGAATCAAAAAATGAACTATTAGCCGAGTTTTCTCATACGAATTCAACAGAGACAAAATCGTTTTTGAAAATCAAAACCAATAGAGCAGTATCAAACCTACTTTCGATATAAATCTAACTCAAAATAGGCAATTGTGATAACTCAAGACATGCATCAATCAAGTCAAAACGAATTGAAATAGTTTGTGTTTGTTACAACCGTTATGAATCAACACAAGTCCACGATCATAGAAAGTAGATCTTTTGCATAGGTCAAAGATAACTAAAATCCAATCGAGAATACTAATTCAATACAGAACATAGTCATTTTGAGTTTATTAGGAGCTAACAAAACTAATTAAAATCAAACCCAATCGACTATCAAACATAATTGATTCACAAACAAACCAAACCGAATCAAAATCAATGAATTGCTTGTACTAAACTGGGCATGACAAATCACACAACCAAATCGTATGTGCATTTAATTTTAGTAAAATGAATCTACTGTACAGGATCCACAACATAACCGTTTTTGATAATCAAACTATGATAGAGTCACTTCGAATAATGGATAGAGCTAATAGAAAACCAAAACTCGATTCATTATATTAATTCAAGCAATTCATAAAACGAAATTGATATTGAAATTCATACCTGGATAACAGAAACGACTTGGTCATGATAATTTGGAATTGACGAAGGTTGTTGTCGATTCGACATTCCTAAAAATGATCGAACTAGTGGTTTTCTGCTTCTTGTCCTGAGCTTGAAGCCTGTCCCTTTCTCTCGACAACACTGTGACTTGGTTCTCTAAAGATTTGATCTTCTATTGTAATAAGGGAACGTCAGTGTAGTAGCGCTCCAACCACACATCACATTGGCTGCATGACAACTACCCGGGCTTCGAAATTGCAGGCGAGGGTTTGCTTAAATCACCGAGGGTTTCATTATGTAGCTTAATCCCTAAGTAGCTAGGATTGTTCTTTAGGCATGGGGGAAAATTAGAAACGTAGTCATAGGGTGGCTCAGAGCATAAGCCATGGGAGTAAGGATACTCTTCAGCTAGAAAATGCTCGACAATAGAGTCTGAGTCCTCACTGAGAACTATGGGATTTTGCTCAGCGTTTGGCTTAGGTTTATTCCGGGAAAGCCTCGATATCAATCGAGCATTCTTTTTACCTTTTCTATCGAAAGTAGGGTTACCTTTAACCTTTTTACTCACAGGCTTCTTAACAACCTGGGTCTTGTCTATTGTGATGTTGATTAGATCGATATCAGGGTAGACCGAGTGTTTGGGAGAGGGTAGAAGGGCATGGAAAGGAACGGGTGGTCCGACCTTAGTCTCACTGACCACAGATTTGTCGACTTGGATAGACTCTGAATCAACAAGGCCATTTGGAGAGAGAAAAGCTTGCCAATTATCATTGTGGAGGTTCAAATGATGAATGACGATGAGTCTTATCAATCCATGGTGAAACAAGTTGCTGTCAGCCTTCTCACGTTTAAACCTCTTAGCCATTTTGTAAAGACTACGCAGGAAGTAAAATGGCATGTTCAATGGATAACCCATGAGATTCATCAACAGTCAAAGGTGATAGAGAAAAAACAATCCATACCGACCCTCACAGGTCACAATTTTTTTAACCATTATCAAAAGATCGTGCCACCTAGGTTTAAGTGTGGAAATAGGCATACCTTTGTCACAGGATGTGACCTTTCGTGATACAAATAACAAAGACCATGGAACCTCATCAACTTTGGAGTTCTTAAACCATCGCTGGCCTGTGGCTGCTAGTCCTATGGCAGAGCTAATGAACTCTTCACTGATTTCAAGATGAATGTCACCTACTTTGGCCCTACACCCATCAAAGGTAAGGGTGAATTGTTGTGCAAAAAATAGATTGAAACCCTCGAACCTATTTAGAAACGTGAACCAACCATTATCTTGTAAATCTTTACGGGCGTTATCAAAGATTAACAGAGATTGAATACTGTTCGACTCAATTCGCACCACCGGTGCCATAGAGAGGAGCACACGGTGAGCGACGTGAATGAGCCAAGGTTTGAATCACAACATACGCAGGAGTAGAATTCTCACAGGCTTACCCGAAACTAGAAAACGTGAAACAGGGATAGGGGTAAACATTAATGACATATCGTGTGAAGGTGGTGGAGCTAGTTCATACATGCATGATAGTCATATCTACAGTACAACCATCGACGCAAATATCTATTCAACCCACTATTGTATAGGTTAACAATTATGCCATTCGCTCGACCAATGAAATCAATGGTGAGTGGATTAAACATTCGTGCGATCAATAGTTATATTTTTATCATAGCTTTGAAACCAAACAATGAATCCAAGTTAATGCCAAAGGTTTTGATAACACGAACTAGGTGTCATATTAAATGATATATACCAAGGGTTTAATCATAACACCTATGTGTTTTTATGAAACCAATGATTAAGTGGATCAATCAAAGAACATGTAAATCCAATCACCAATGCATCACAAACTCAATCACTCATGAAGTGAAACTGTATAATCAATCAAAGAATTCCAAATGAGTACAGATCAAGAGGTTTTTCCAACTGCATAACGATAAGTAAATTGTAAACACAATGGGCATATTGACAAGAATGATAACGATAGTTCAGTGACGATTTTAATGTGACTTCGAAAACCAACATTTTCACGCTTACAGTTGTGAAAACGGGAACCAAGGTAAGTGTGCACATAGCACAAAAATAATAGTGTCATTTTATTCAAGGGTTGTAACCAAAATTAAGGTTTGCAAAACACTGGTGTAGGCAGCTTATAAGATAGTAGAAAAATGTGAATTGGCTGCCAACAATGGCGACACACTGGTAGAAGAAGTTATCTCTGCCAAAAGAACAAATTCAGATTAGGACAGCAAGGATAATTCCAACTCAAAAATAACAACCATAAAATCGTATAAACATCACCATTAACCAACTGTTCCAGCAGTGTTTTAAAAGATGAAAACTGATAACAATCTTAAGGCCAGCGAGTCACGATATTAAAGCTAAAATCTCCAATATGGTTGACAGAGCCACTGCTTCCAGTAGGTGTCCATAGCCTCAACAGGGTTTCCATTTAACCCACTCTGACATCCGTATCCTGCCAAGAAGTTCTCGATCAGAATGAAGGACATTTTAAGGTTAAGAGGTTTCTTATTTGTAAATTTTCATATACCCGACATTGCTTCGCTGCTAGCGGGCCTATTCAGTACCCTGACGAAGTTGTCTTGGTGTCATGCATGCATTCACCCGCTGCTAGCATACCTGTTCAGCATCCTGACGGGTTTACAAGCACTTCCCACAACTCTTTTATTGATTTATTTTATTTTATATAGTTGAGTTGGGTGACGCTGAAAATTATGATATTTTAACATATTTTTTTCATACCTCAGCAGAATTATTTAGAAGTGTCCTTTATTAAAATCCAGAGATGTTTCATTTACAGAAGCAAATTTCTAAGGCAGGGAGACATCTTCTGAGTCATTCCCTTAAGGAAAAGGGATAGCGTAAAAAGATAATAGATGATCATGACAGGCTTTACTCAGAGATCAAAATCAGTCAACTTCTTTCAAACAACAGACTTTTTGCCAACACAGATATAAATTTCAGAAGTATACAATTGATGTTTATACAATTTTCTTAGTAGTTATTTCAGTGAAGGAATTTTCTATTTTCTTTGCCTGAATACCTCAGTATAAAGATATGTGTATTTGCAAAAAAACAAACTGATAAATTCAAAGGAGAAATCAAAAAGAAAAAAGAAAAAGAAAAAGCAAACAAAAGCAAAATATGTACATAATGTACAAGGTTTGTTATTAGGCAAAGTATCTTTTCAAGGCTTGGCCATTCACTGGATAGGTGTCAGGCTGTCCCTCTAGGTTTTGCAATTGGAAATAACTAGGACCCCACTTCTTAGCAATTAAAAATGGTCCAAGCCATAAGTTTTGAAATTTTGTATGCTCTCCTTTTCCCTCATGCGGTTTGTCCCATTTCAAGACGAGGTCACCTACTTCAAAATTCCTATCAGAAGTAGATTTAGAATTGAACCAACTTTTAACCAATAGTTGATGTTGATCTAACTTACGTTTAGCTTGGGCTCTTACCTCTTCTATCTTCATCAAAGCGTTAATTCGGTTTTCTAAAGGGGGACAATCTTCTTCTTGGATTTTCTGCGACAACTGTAGTGAAGGAAGAAGAATGTGAGGTGGAAAAATTGCTTCTCTGCCATAAACGAGAAAAAAGGGGGATTTACCTACAACATCTTTTGGTGTTACCCTATCAGCCCACAGTGCGTTTAATAGTGCATTGTGCCAATTTTTGTGATTTTCAGCCACCGTTCTCTTGATGATTTTAATCAAGTTCTTATTTGTTGATTTTTCCAATCCGTTTCCCTGGGGGTAATAGCTAGTAGAATAATTTAGTTTGATTCCTTTTTCTAAAGCGAACTCACTCATATCAAGAGAGGAAAAGTAAGAAGTGTTATCGAATACTAAACAGTCAGGGATACCAAAACGAGTGATAATATTTGAATTTAGAAAGGAAATTACCTGACTGGTGTTCACAGTTCTTAACGTAGTAGCTTCAGACCATCGATTAAAGTAATTTGTGGATGTTATGATGAACTTATTATGTTGTGAGGACAGGGGTTTGATTGGACATATGATATCAAGGCCCCACTGCTGAAAAGGAGAATCTACTAAAACGGGTTGCAAAGGAAAGGCTGGTTTTTGTAGCCTCCCTGATGCTTTCTGGAAAATGGTACACTTACGACACAAAGCATGGGCGTCTCTAAAAATCATGGGCCAGTAATAACCAGCTCTTAAAACCTTATGGGCAGTGGTGTCACCACCAAAATGACCACCAGCTTCTCCAGCATGCAACTCTAGCAAGACTTTTTCTGCTTCGTCCTTCTCACAGCGCATCAGTACACCATCAAAATTTTGACGAAACAGAATACCATTAACCAAATGAAAGGAGGCATACTTTAATCTCAACGCTCTTCTTTTAGTGGGATCCAGGTGACGTGGGGCTGACCCATGTTCAAGACAGAATCTTATGTCATCATACCAAGGACTGATCGAGTTTTGTGTACAACAGATTTCATTTTGATCGTGTTGTCCTAAGTTTGATGCTTCGCTTTCTTCTTGCTGTCCTACTGCTGAATCAACAACTAACTTGAATAACCCTTTGCCTCTCACTATTTGAGCTGGGATAATTTCTATGTCGTACTCCTGCAAGGAGGTGACCCAGTTAGCCCTCTTTTCTCCTAGTTCTTTCTGCACTAACAGGTTTCTGACGACCGGGTAAGGGACAATAATCTTTGTCCTAGACTTCAACAGATAAGATCGGAAATGCTTGACTGCTTTGAAGATAGCGTAGGCTTGTTTATCTACCGCTAGGTAATTAAGTTCAATGCCTTTGAAAGAAGAAATCATAAAGGCAATGGGTACTTCGTTGTTCTCGGTGTTCTTTTGAGTTAGGACGGTGGCATAGGAACGGTCAGAAGCAAAAGTACAGAGTGTTAAATATTGAAAAAAATTGGGGCTCATGAGAGAAGGAGCGTCTATTATGGCCTTCTTTATTGCATTCAAAGCTTGAATTTCCAGGGGTCCCCAACGATATTGGGTGTCTTTCTTGATTAAATTCTATAAAGGCTTGACCATTTCAAAGAAACTGGGGACGAATCTCCTCACGAAGTTAATTTGGCCTAAGAAAGACTGCATCGATTTTTTGGATGTAGGAGGGGGGAGTTTCGCGATGACTTGAGTCCTTTCAAGGTCGATAATCATCCCTTCGCTCGACACAATAAATCCCAGGAGTTTACCCTATTCTACTGCAAAGATGGATTTTTTAGGATTCAAGGATATGTCGTATTTACGACATCGTTGTAGAACGGCTCGTAGATGAGCGAGATGATCGTTTTTGTTTTTAGAAAATACAATCACATCATCTAAGTAAACTATGACAGACTGATTGATTAGGCCTCAGAAAGCAATGTCCATTGCTCTCTGAAAAGTGGCACCGGCATCAATCAATCCAAAGGGCATTTTTCGATAAGCGTAGGTGCCCCACGGGGTACGGAAGGTAGTTTTAAGTTGGTCTGGAGGAGACATCAGGACTTGGTTGTACCCTGATAAATCGTCTAGTAAGGATAGCCTCTCAGAACCAGATACCTGTTGAAGGATCTGTTCCATGGGTGGGACAGGATAGTTGTCTTTATCAGACACTCTGTTAAGGTTTCAGAAATCGACGCATAGTCGGATTTCCCCACTTTTATTTTGGACAAGGACAAGGTTAGAAACCCATTGAGTGTGCCTAACAGGAAAAATTATCTTAGCATTTAGGAGCTTATTCAATTCTTTTTGAACGGTCGGTTCGAGCTTAGAGTGCATTTTTCTCAATTTTTGTTGAAAGGGTAAGGTTTGGGGTTTCATAGGAATGACATGTTGTATGATGTTAGGGTCGAAAGTTTTAAGGTACTCATACGTCCATGCAAATACATCTTTAAATTCTTTGAACAATTTAATAAATGCAGATTTTTCTTGCTGAGAAAACCCCAACCTTAAATCAATGCACTGCAGATTGTCCTTAGTCCCTAAGTTTACTTTTTCGTATGATAATGAGGAACTATTGGTTTTACAATTGACCGTTTTTTTAAATTTATCTTGAAGATCATAAAATTTCTCTAATATAACTACAAATTTAAGGATCGAATTTACCATGTCCTATGAAGATTTAGGAGTTCTCGGATCTGGTATTACCATGAAATTGTGCAAATTGTCGTCATGCGTGCATTCGTCTATCACCGCGCCTTGAAAAGTTTCTTCCATATGTAGAAAGTTAATAATCTATTGATCATCGTCAAAGACTCTCCAGTTCGTGATGTTGTCGGGAATGGATGGTCGGAACAACAGTTCGACAGAGAATGCATCTGGGGACAAGCCTTCTACAGGAAAGCATTTAGAAGCTACATTAGCTAATAGATATGCTTCAAAGTTATTCAATCTAGGAATAGAATTTATATTGAAAGCAACAAATTTATTCATTAAATTCCATACCTCAGATTAGTAGCTTTTAAGATGCGGAGACAGACAGTGGATAGAATCTCTTACCTGTCTAACCATTATTTCGGAGTCCCCAAAGAAAGCCAAGTTTTGAACGTTCATATCCAAGTATTTTCTGAGACCTTGAAGTAAAGCCTCATATTCTGCAGTGTTATTAGTACATTCAAATTCTAACCTACATGAAATTAATGTTTTGTTACCTGCCGGATCGATAATGATGCAGCCTGCGCCAGCTCCTTCTTTGGAATTTGACCCATCGAAATAAAGAGACCAAACTTGATTTTCATCGGGTACATGAGATCATTGTGTAGACACTGTTGGCTGCACATATGCTACAATCTCGAACTGTTGTTCTGGATTGGTGATAGCTGAAGCCTCGACCATGAAATTGCCAAAAAAGGTATCCATCCCTTGTACTTCGGGTGAATCAGCAGAAGGTGTAAATGGTTCATTGGGATCATTCAAATCTGTGACCATGAACTTAAGGTAGCGTTCACGATTTACCTTGATCTTGTTGGGCTTGTCGTTCTCTGGAAGCCATAGGTGAGACCAGTCTATCGCGAAATAACCGTGTAGCTGCTCCGACCAGTCCCTGCTTAAAAATAGACCATACACTTCTAGAATATCCACAACAATAATATCAATGACTTGATCAACCTTGGGGTTAGATGATAATATTATAAGCACATTCTTTAGTTCGCCTATAAATTTCACATTGGTCCGATCAAGTTGTATGATTTTTAAGGTGGAGGGTTCACCTTCAACGTTAATCTTTTGGCATATAGACCATGGCATCACATTGGATGATGCTCTTGAGTCTACCATACAATTGTGCACGTTTCTATTAAAGATTTCGAATGTTAACAAAAATGGAAGTACATTTTTGCGAGTGCTAAGGGTGGTAGTTTGTGGTTTTTTACTCGCAGTTTCTAAAACTACTTTATCTACATTTTTTACATTATTGACATTATTTACAGGGAGGCTTCCTTTATCTTGAGGATCAGGATTGTTTTTAGTGGAAGTCTTCTAAGGAATTTTTTTCTGCACAACCTTGTTACCACTTGAATTACCATTTTTACCATTCTCTGAGATATTTTGTAACATTTTTTGTAGAAGAAATGGAAATTTCAATAACTAATAAACAAAAATGTTAGTTCTCAACTTTTTAAGATCTTCAACTACATCATAATCTAAGTTGGGGTTGACATTACTCTGTTTAGTCTCAGCTTGTTTAGATTTCTTTGGAGGTAAATTTGTAGGCTTTTTGGAAGAAGGTTTGTTTGTTGTCTTACTCCTAGTATTGTAAGGATGAACTGTCTCTAAGTTGGCTTGAAAGATGATATCTGAGAAGTGTCCAAAAATATTTGGAAAAGACTCTTCTTCTTGAACTATCTCTTGTTCAACTACCTCCTCAGGAATCTCAGGAGGTACCAGGTTATCTTGGGCTTCTAGAATTGTTTGAAGGGCATATTGCAGACTTTCTAGATTAAGGCCCTCGGTGGTTGGATTAGGTTGGTTGGTGGGAAAAGGTTTTCTGAATGGGGGCTTGTAAGGTCCTTTGCTCGAGGAAGCTTCTCCGGTCATCTTTTTCAAGTCTATAACTTGATTTGACAGTTTTTGAAAAACTTTAGTTAAGTTTTCTAAGTCAGTGTTATTGGATAAATCCGTAGGTGTGGACACTAACCGATCTCCCTAGATCCACCTGGATCTAGAACAAAGAAAGACAGAACATGACTCTTTACCTAGATTTTGACCATTGAATTAAATAGGAGGCAAGAACTAATAACATACCTTATTATCGCTTCCTATGGTATTTGTTGCTCCTGCTTCACTCTAGTGCTCTCATGCAGTCAAGACCAAGACAACACAAACCAACCAAAGTGAAGAAAGCACAATATATTCAACGATTAACCTATGTGTATGATCAAGAAATTACACATAAAGTGAAAATAGCTTTATGGGAAAGAACCATATTACTGTATCGTATTAAATGTGAAAGAGAGATTACAACCATGAACTTGATGTCGTAAGGTCCCTTCCAACTGTCCTTTGTTCCCCACACACTTCTTGCTCCAAGGATTCTGAAACCATAGATCTGATAGCTACTCACAATCTATCTTGACAAATCAAATCTAAAAGCCACTCCAACTAAGCTGATAATTCTAAGCCAATCAAGAACAAGCTCATGAAACAACAAAGCTAAAGAACCAACAAAAGCTAACTTTCTCCATGAGAAATCCTCTCCTTTTATAACTTGAAGAGGATAAGGTGAGGAGGTTAGGATGATCCCACTAAATCATGAAAGCGAGTAAGATCCAAACCATTCGGATGCCACCTCACCATAGAAGTTTCTCCTTTTATAAGATTCGAGAAAATGCTCATTTTTCCCACGTGTAGGCATTCTCGCACCCTAGCTATAGAGAAACCTGCGAACATCTCACACCCTATCTATAGTGCAACCTGCGAGAATGGGTCATTATCGCACCCTGCCTATATAGCAACCTGTGAACTTCCTTTTTTATAAGGTTTTTACATAGGAAAATGCAACTTCTTTTCTCAGGAAAATTTCTTCTCCCTTCTCTCTTTAGGAACTCAGGCCACT
>SNQJ01S0151760.1:0-12946 GCA_010110895.2 Picea sitchensis
TATGCAATTCTCTGATATTAATACATTATCACCTTGTATGTTTCAAATATGACCTCTAACAAATGAAAGTTTTGGGAACATTTATTTGCTCCTTTCGATTTTGTATATGTTCCATTGTATCTATGTGAGCTTCAGTTTGATACATGGACTACTCAGGTCCCAATATTTAATGAAAATCCATGGTTGGCTCCAAGACATCTCGCATATTTCATGGATTATGTGGTAGAGAATAAAATTGTTTATGAATGAACCTTAATGAAGCCATCTGCACATTCAATGCAAGGGAAAAATGCACATGATTGATATTGTAGATTGAAGCCTAAATAGATAAAATCATTTCCAGAAGGAAAAAGTTTAAAAAGAGATGGATCTATTGTTACGAGGACGATGGAGACACTTGTATCTTCCTCTGTATAAATGATAGTTTGGGAGAAAGGATTAGTGATTTGATGATGAAATATCATGATTATCCCTCAAGTGATATTGTTGTGGAAATAAAAGAAAGAAATAATGCATTATGTTTCTTGTATTGTTATATTGATATAAAATACGTAAATCCTTCTTTGTCGAAGCATGGTGATGATCTGGAAGAAGAGGTTCATCCCTCTCCTGCCTCCCATGAGCCATTGTTACATGATATTTTAGAGTTGGAAAAGGATGAGGAACATGTACCCCATGTTGAGAACATCAAGAAATTTTTTGATATGATTAACATAGACGATCTTGTCGAAGAAAAGCTTGAAGAAGCACCTTGTTTTTCTCTTGAAGATGATGAGTCCATCGAAGAATATGTTGCAAATCCTCAAGAAGAAGATGATGTTGAATGGCCCTATCATGCTTCCATTGGAAATCAATATGTTTTTGAAGAAAAGGTATATGAAGAGGACCATGATGACAAAAACATTCAAGCATCCGTTAGTTCTCCACCGCATCAAAACCAATGTTTGATATGTTACTCTCCTTTACAAGATTTTGATTTTCATGAGACATCTTTTAGCAACTTGGAAGAAGAAAATCTAATTGACAAACCCTTATTTGATGAAGAGAATGACAACAAAGATATTGATTATATGATGCTTTTCTTGGTATTGAATGATATAAATGGGATATAAGTTGTTTTTATTTTGATTGGGATCCCATTTATGATACATATGGTGATGTTTATAAAGGTAAAATTGAAGATTTTTAGTCTTGCAGACAAAAAAACATAGTCAATGAGTGAAAACTAACTTCATGATGCAAGAACAACGATATCATCACACTAGTGAGGCTGATTTACATATACATGAAGGGGTTTTTCATGGCCAACTGACACCATAAATTTTTCAGTCTTGGAAGTGCCCAACTCATGAATTTCACATTCAAGGAATTCCATCTATAGTGATGATGGTTTTAGAAATGCAATTTTTTGTAAACATCTGCATGCTCAACTTTGGGATTATCACAAGAATTTTCATTTCCACATACAAGTGCAACCAACCATGAGTTATGGATTTGCATTTTTTTTTAGGTCTAATGGGTTTTCTTATGTTTCATCCATATATATGATTGATAATAACAAGGAGGGGAAACAATATTCTTGTAGGTTTCTATTGGAGCCGTCTTCAAAGTCCCGCTTGCTTGATGGTTTGATGAGTAACAATGATGATTTTCCCTATGCTTATGTCAAGAAGGATGATTACATCATCCCGATCCACCTTTGGATTGAAGAAGTTTACAATAGTATAGGTGAACATTGGCATGCCTTTATTCTTCTCTCACATGATCATGATTTGACTTCGGGCTTTGGCCAAAGAAAGGTACATGAGATGTTCGCGTATGCTTACTTGATCCTTGATGTTTCATTATTTTGGTTTGTGACCAAGCACAAAGGTAAATTTCAAGGTATTGATGAACTCATAAAATGGTTGCATTAGATTTATGATTTTACATAGCATGCTATGTTTATTATGTTAGAGTAGGTTAGAATGAATAATATCTTTAGCATGA
Organism: Picea sitchensis; assembly: GCA_010110895.2. Lineage (NCBI taxonomy): Eukaryota > Viridiplantae > Streptophyta > Pinopsida > Pinales > Pinaceae > Picea > Picea sitchensis. The sequence continues at coordinate 1,990 of SNQJ01S0151760.1, forward strand.
GCATTAGATTTACTTGTGTGATTTTATGTTATTGATTTATGCATTTTTCTTTTGTTTTAAGAATCCAAGTTGAATGATGCTTACATTGTATGAAATTCTCCAAAAGTTGCTGTTATGCGCTTTGTTTATTCCATTTCGTGCATGTATTTACTTTTATCTCAAGGAAAGGATAAGGCACTATTGATGCTTGAATATGTCAGGACCGAAACGATAACCTCACGAGGATACAAATCCTCCTGCGTTTTTATAGAGGTGGTACTCCTCTCTATTTTATGATATTCTTTAAATTATAGATTTCCAAAATGATATAGGACTTCAAGAAAGTCCAATGTTATATTCAAAGAAAGATAAAAGTTGCAGAAAATAAAATGTTTTATTTTAAAGAGAATTCCTGAGAAATGACCAAGAACCTCATACATCACACATTTGAAAACATAAGTAAAATTTCCTCACATCCATCATAGCGAAAATAAAGATTCCTGATCACACATAAAAATAAAAGAAGATGATCCGTATGCATAAGAGAACTTTAATATAGTAGACACATGTGGAGCTCAAAGGAAGAAAATGATAGACCAATCTTAAATATTTTATACTCAAAACTTAGAGTTGTAAAACACTGTCAAAACTAGTCCCGACTTAGTTCTCTCGGGATTTCTGAAAAATAGTGAAGTCTATTACAATACTTTGAAATTAAAATGTGTTTATCTAGAGGACTGGAATTAGGGCTCCCGTGGAACATAAAAGTAAATATAAACAAGAAATAGACCGTTGAGAGAAGACGGTGGGCGAAGGCAGAGTAGAAAGACCTGGAAAGAAGACAAGAAGAAGTTATCAGATTTCGGTTAAACCTTTTTAATCAAAGAGGCAAAGTAACTGGATAAGTAAAGAAAAAATGTGATCAACATAAACTTACTATGATAATATCTCTCAATTTTTTACTTGCTTGCTGTTATCCTTTTAGTTTTCTCATTGACAATTACATGAATTGTCTCAATTATTGTTTCTTGGCCCTCTTTAGTTAATTTATCAATTTCCCTCTTAAACCAATCTTCAATGCAGTTCCTCATTGGCGCAACATTTATTTCATTCCTAATTTTGATATTAAACAATTCACCTTCTAGATCTATTAGGTCATGAGAAATGCCGTGGATTGACTCATCAATATCTTGATTTTTCATAGAATAATCGATAAGCCAATTATCTATCTCTTCTTCACCATATTCAATTATGACATTAAATTTCTCAGCTGCCAATCCCTTTAGTATCTCCACGTGTTCATCAAATTGTTGCCTTGTCATAAACATTGAATTGCAAATTAATTTAGGATCCTGCACCTCACCAATGCTTCCCTCTAAATCTATCTCTGTGATCCTTCTAAATAATTCTTCTCTTTTCACTATAGCTTCATTGCATGCTTGGACAATGTTCCTCAAATTCCTGATCTTTTCTTTCCAAGAAGCATTCAACTGTTAGGTTCGACTAGGATAAGGCATATCTTCATCTCTCCTTTTCAACTCTGTCATGTTTGAGAATTTTATCCCAAATGGTAAAACAACATCTGTGTAAAATCCTTCTTCATTCTTAAAATCAACTCGGAGATACTCATGAAATGAATGTGCCCTTGAACGAAAAGAAACAATGTTTTTTGATACCTCCCGGGTCTCTATTATCAATGACATTCTCTTTTTAATGTTTTTCTCAACATAATTTCAGACCTCTGTGAGAAAACTTGAAGATCCCTTTAAATTGATACCAGGTGTAGTTGGTTTAATCATTGTCAAAGGACTGGCTAGGATGGGAAGAGGCATCAAGGCAGTCTCCAATTCTTTGATATTCTCTTTTAAGTTGGAATTCTCAGCCTCTAGACCATCAATAGAGTCATCAAGTGTGTCCTCGGTTTCCCTATGAATTTTGGAAATCTGGGATGGTCGCATATACTTGAGGTCGACCTATGAGTGGGCCTTTCCTTTTTTATTTTTATGGTCAATTCTTTCCACAATCATCTTTTTAGATTCTCTGTCAAAAACAACGCTTTGAAAAGTGAAGGATTCTTCTTCACTAAAGGTCTCATTCCCAATAACTTCCAGCAAATAATCTTGCTGAGCAATATGCTCCTACTGCTCTATTGCAGGAAACATTTTTTCAATGTCTGCTTCTAGTTCCATATCTTCCAAGGAAAAGCTTTGTATATCATTTTCTATAAGATTATTTTCTTCTTCTTGCACTGGGGTTTTTCTCTTCTTTCTCACAGACAACTTGTGTGAACTTTCAATTTTTCCATAGGGAGGATTCTTCTCTCCCCTTCCACTTGAACTACTGTTGATAGTATTTTTAATTGGATGGGCCACTGGAGCACTGCTCCTAGAGGTATTATTCTTAGGAGTGGAAACTAAAGATTGAGCACTTCTTTCACTGGGAATTTTCCCCCTTTGGTTGTAAAGATCATTATTGCTTAGTAATGTTTCTAAATCGCCAGCGTTATGTACACGAGTACTTTGGATGTTAACTTCTTCTTCTTCTCTCAAGACATTTTGATTGAAATAGTTACTGAACCCTATTGATAGCATATGTCCAAGAAAGATTTTGTTTGGATCAAAACCTTTGATATTTTCAACATACTTTAAAGTCACATTGTTAAAACGATTTGCAAATTCATCAATTTTATTTATATTTCTGAAAACAAACTCTCCAATCTTCCATGGCAGGCGAATAAACTGTTTTTTCCTCTTTTCATGGAAAAAGTGCAACCATAAATTATATTGCCTCACTACCTCTGTAATAAATAACTTATTAGATACATAATACAGAAGAAAAGAAGGATTTTCTTTTGAGCAGAATATCCTTATGATAATATGATTCTCCATTTTCTCTATTGTCCCCTTTTTCTCTAAAAATTTGGTAGCTTCAACAATTATCGTTGGAGTGCTTTCGCCCAACAAAAGCTTTTTGAAAACTGAAACAAAATCATTATAAACTTCATGGAAAAACAGGGGGGTTTTATGCCTCCACAATGCCTGATACCAAAAGGTAACGAGGTCCGTTTCACAATTTACCTTTTTGCTGATGGTTAAGTTTGGAAATTGGCAACAATGCACGATAACAAATATCAAATAAGAGGCAACAAATAATTTTCTATCTTTTTTGTAGTGTGACAATTGGGAAGCAATTTCAATAGAAATGAGCTTTCCCTAATAAAAAATGGCTTGTTCTTGAACTGTAAAATACATAAAATATAAAATCATCCGAGATATAGAAGCAATGTTTTCATGACCTGTCACTCTGGTATATAGCCATGCAATTTCTTGATGAAGATTTTTTAGAGATTCAACCTATATTCTTGTTGTGTCTGCTGGGACAGATGCGTGATTCTCCAAATACTCTGGTAGAAGATCAAGCCCATTGTTATGTTTCTTCAATGATTCTCTGCAATCTTCACCTTTGAAAGTAAGAGTAAGCTCTGGCAGTTTTAACATCTTGCAGAAGACTTGAGGTGAAAGAGAAATCAAAGAATTTCCCTGGAGCTGTATGATTCTTTGATTTGATACGTACTTGTCCACACACCATTCAACGATTTCCTTACGATCAAAAACCTTAGGAACACAACCAACATGAGCAATTCAAGATGTCCAAATTATGATCCCATCTTTCTGTGGAGAAGGAGGGGAGGAATAATACCAATATGCTCTTGAACACTGGAAGTTTTGATCTTCACGACCAAAGATATTCATAGTATTACCACATAACTGCTGCCGAGCTGATGCTACCGTAGGTTGACAAAACTATTTCTTCAGTTGGATAATGATCTCAAATAAACCTTTTCGGAAAGATAATGATATTTTAATCCCTTGGAAAATGAAGATTAAATGAGATTTTAATGAATAATTCCTCGAACCTTTCACCATTAATGATGATCTTTTTGGGGCATGTACAACAATTGTTATCATTTAAACAATAATTAATGCGTATTGGGAAAAACAACAAAATGGCGGGGACGGGTGTGAGAGGATTTTGATATAATGTTTTCGTGAACCCGCCAACTCGCAGTTGTAGAGATGATAAAAAACATACTAAGTGTAGAGGAACGGTTGGTCAGACTCGCGTGTGTGGAAAATGAAATTCTTTAGAGCCCGACACCCGCGACGAGGCTAAAGGTTAAGTGATGGTTGAAATGTATATCACGAAACTTGAAGTGCAAAGTGAGGGTCACATAAAATGGAGAGTGAATGTTTGAACCCACGAACCTGCAAAATTGAAGAAAAGGTCTAAGTGTTGAAACAAACTTATGAACTGAGTAAGCGGATGTAAATGAAATCCCGCGAACTCGTGAACTGAAATATGGCTAAGTATAGTAACCAGAAAGGGAAATAAATAAGGGACAAAAGGAAATGGGAATAAGGGGAGGTATAGAAGGGGGAAAATAAATGGAGTAAAGAAGTGGGTAAAATAGAATGTGGAAGGAAAAAATGGAAGCACAAAATGGTCTCAACAACTAGCTCCAACTGTGGGATGATAACCCCCTGTGGGTTGTTAATAATCCATAATATTCATGACCAGATGCTTCTATCTTTTTGGCTATGGAGTTGAATAGTAAGGATGTACAAAATAAATTAAAAACTATGTACAAGGAGATGATAAAATTTTAGGCGAAGAAACTTTTCAAATGTTTCCCGTTAACATGAAACATTAACATTTTCCCCTTCATGTATTTGAGCATATAAGCATTAAAACCCATAATATTTTCAATGATATATGGTCTAATCCAGAGTGCTTCAAATTTTGTGTGCATCGATGGTTTCTCCTTAGCTTTGTTCCAGAGTAACACCAATTCAACCTTTTGAAAATTCTTTATGGTTGCGCTCTGATCAAAATATTTTTTGATACTTTGTTGTCTCTGAGAAGTTCTATACAAAGCTTCACTTCGTTCTTACTCCAATTTTAATAGTTGATTCATTCTCTTTTGCATAGGTGTACTATCTTCTGCATCCTCTGTATTAGCTACACAAGTTAAGGCATTTAACTTGAGGCTGACTGGAATTTTCGCTTCTTTCCCCTAAACCAATATATACAGAGACATCCCAATACTGTCTTTCAGAGTCATTTTGATTTCCCATAGAGCATCTGTCAATTTCAAATGCCAATTCTTTTGGTTCTTATGAGTAGTTTTCTTCAATATCTGAATGAGTGTCTTATTGGTGGATTCAGTGAGACCATTCCCTTATGGATAATAATTTGATGACTGCCCCATGACGATCCCATATTCTCCACAAAATTCTGTAAATTTTCACCCAATGAACATTGAACCATTGTCAGTAATGAATTTTTCTGAGATACCAAACCTTGACAAAATATTGTCTTTGAGAAACTTAATCAACTCTTCAAAATCAACCTTTTTTAATGCTACTGCTTCCGACGACTTCGTAAAATAATCTGTAGCGGTGAGGATATATATGTGCCCTTTACTTGATTTTGGATTTGTTGTTCCAATGACATCCAGTCGCCATTGGGAAAATGGTTTTTTCTATATATATAGGTTGTAATGGCATTGTATATTTTTTCATTTTCCTTGAAAATTGTTGTCAAGATACACACTTTCTTATGGTAGCACGAGTCCTTAAAAAATGATGGCCAATAAAACCCAGCTCTTATTATTTTATGGGCCATGGTGGTGGGTGCAAAATGTCCACCACATATACCTTCATGGAATTATTTCATTAATTCTTGAGCTCTTTTTTCAATAACGCACCTTGACATTATGCCATCATAATTCCTTCTGAATAATACATCAACAATTAATACATATTGATTTGACTTCATTTTCAATGTTCTTCGCTCCTTTGGATTCATGGTGGCTGGAAATTGTCTGGACCTCAAGTAAAATATAATATCTCTATACCATTCTGAAACTGCCATAGGTTCTCCCACTGAAATCAAAATTACTCCATCCAAATAATCACTATTCACAATGAGCTTACATAGACATTGTCCTTTGACTGCTTTCAAAGGATTAATTTCAATGTCATACTCTTGAATCTTCGCCAACCAATTTGCCCATTTTCCTTCTCTCAATTGTCGATTTAGAAGCATCTTCATAGGAGAGGATGGAACACACGCAATGTCATGAGAGTTTAATATGTAAGTTCGAAAGTGCGCCACTTCTTTTACAAGAGACAAAGCTCGCTTCTCCAATTCCGAATATCTCAATTCATAATCATGAAGGGTCTTGCTCTTGAAACTAATTGGAAATTATTCACCCTTGACATTTATTTGAGTAAGAATAGATGCCACGACAGTTTCTGTTGCAAATGAATAAATGATGAAATCTCTTTGGAAATATGGGCTAATGAGGACTGGGGCTGTAGTGATTGCCTTTTTAGTATTATTAAAATCTTCCTGTGTATCCAAGGTCCATTCAAACCTTTGATCCTTTTTCAACAATGAATTGATTGACTTCACAATACTTGCATAATCAGGGATACATCTTCATACAAAGTTGATTTTTCCAAAAAATGACTAGACTCCCTTTTTAGATGATGGAGGGTTAAGTTCATTTATAACTTTAACTCTCTTAGGATCAATATATATTCCTTCTTTGCATACAATATGACCAAACAATTTTCCTCGAGTCTCAACAAATAAACACTTTTTTCGATTTAAAGAAACACCATATAATCTACATCTATCAAAAACTCTCCTTAGGTGATGAATGTGACCACTTCTAGTTTTTGAGTGTATTGTTAAATCATCTTGGTAATCCTCTATCACTTTTCCTATCAAACCCTAAAAAACATGACCATATCCCTCTGAAATGTAGCTCCTGCATTCTTTAAACAAAAAGGCATCTGAGCATATGCATATGTCTCCCAAGGTGTTATGAAAGTTGTCTTTTCTCTGTCTTCCTCAACAACCAAGACTTGATTATACCCAGAAAAACCATCTAACATGGACATGCAAGCTGATCCCGTGACTTGTTGGAGGATAAATTCCATATTAGGCAAAGTATAATTATCCTTTACATTTGATTTATTAAGGTCCCTGAAATCTACACACATTAGAATCTCCCAAGTCTTTTTTCTCACAACCATAGGATTTGAAAGCCAATCAGAGTCTCTGATGGGGTATATTATTCCAACTTTCTTTAATTTTTCCAATTAAACCTTTACCAGTGGATTTAATTTGGGGTTCATCATCCTTATCTTTTGCTTGACAAGCTTTGATCCTTCTCTCAAAGGAATAATATGTTAAAATATTTTTTTATCATACGCCTTCAAATCATCATAATTCCATGAGAAAACGTCAAGATATTATTTAAAAAGTGTGACATATTTCTCAACTTCATCAACTATGCAATCAACTCCCAAGTTGACATATTTTTGGGAACTATCAGTTCCAATATTAATCTTTCTTGTTTCTTGGAATTTTCATAGCGATACTTCTTCTAGGAGATTCTTAGCATGATTGTCTCTTGCAAAAAGGGACTCTGACTGAACACAATTCTTTGGAACAACAACTGTGTCATTATCCTCATCTTCATCATCATTCACAAAATATTTTTCTATTTCTTCATCATTCTCAAACACTTGTAAATGCTCCTGATTGTTAGGTACAAAAGGTCGAAATATTCTTTTTACTTGAAAATATGTTTTTCTCTGAACATCATCTGGGTTCGATAGTGAAGCCGCCAAAGCTAATGAATATGCCTTCTGATTTTTATCCCTTGGGATGAAAGAAATGTTAAAAGAGCTAAACGACTCCATCATTTCATTAACTCTTTTGAAATATAATTTGAGTCTTTCTTTTTTAATCTTATATATCTGGGTAACTTGATTTATTACTAACTTGGAGTTTCCAGTCACAATCAAATGTTCTATCTTCATTTCTTGTGCGAGAATCATTCCTTGAATCAAAGCCTCATATTCTCCCTGATTATTGGAGCATGCAAATTCAAGTTTGATAGCATGTGGATGCACAATATTTTCTAGGTTTATAAGGACAATTCCAACTCCACTCCCTGAACTTGAGTAGGCTCCATCAAATGACATCCTCCAGTATCCCTTAAAATGATTGTCTTGATTATTCATGTCTTCAATTTTCTCCATGTCTAGGATAACATAGTTTCCAATCCCAACATCTATATAATCTTCCACTAGTTCATTATCCTTATTTTTGAAGGAAAACAACCTCCTGGGTTCATGAGGAACCTTGATCATTGCTCTGTCCTTATCTGGAAACATCATGAAACTTCCATCATTCATTATGTAGCCTCCGATCATAGATCACCAGTCTCTTCCTAGGACAACTCCATATGTAGGAGGAACATCTACCAAAACAATATTGAAAACTGTAATAATATGAGTAGCAATGATCCAAGCATAAAAATATTTGATCTCGCCATAAGTTGTCACCTGCTTGGAATCAATTGCATAAATGCTTTCCCCTATTTCATAATATTTGGTGTAGGTCATACCCAGTGCCTCCATGATCGCCAATGGCATAATATTATTTGTCGAGCCAGAGTCAACTAAACAATTGTGAAGTGCAACATCATGAGTCTCAATTGAAATATAGAAAGGTGGGAATTTACCTCTCAACTTGATCATTGATGTATTTTGGCTTTGCCTTGGACTTGTGACAATGGCCTCCATTCTTCCAGATGGGTCATCCAACAATCCCAAAATATTTCCCCTCTATTGAGGGATCTTCACCACTTTTGTGAAGGGAAGAGTAATCCTCAGCTTACTCAAATCCTTGACAACGTTATATTTCATCTGGGGAGGGTTTGATACCAGATGTTGTTTTTTGGTTCCAGTGTTATTTATCACATTTTTATTGGCCTCTTTCTCATTCACCTTTTCTTTATTTTTTTCTTTTTCCTTTTCAAAATCATCTTTATTTTTGGATTTATTTAAAAATGCCCGAGTTTGGGAAACATTTTCTTGCGAGTCAGGATCATTATTGCCTTCTTCAAATATATAGATGGAAGTCTCGCATCCGTTCATTTGTACTATTTCAAAATTTTCCTCTGGTAAATAATCATTTTCTTACTAAGCTATTTGTTCATCATATATCTCATCATGAACAACTACATGTGGAACTGGTTTCCTGGGAACCCTTTGTCTCTATTGATTATCAATATTTTCAAACTTCACTTTGTTTTCTTGGGTAAGGTTCCTTCTCTATTCTTGGATCGACATTCTCAAATTTTCTACATAATTATCATCCCTTCTCAATATGGTTATTTCATTTTGCATTTTCCTGATGGTTCTATTCATTTGTGCAATCTCAATCCTTTGCTTAGTATCTTGTGCTGCAACAATATCTACCTTGACATATGGTATGGTTCCTTTAAAAAACCTTCCTCAAGTGGCCTGATTTTGAATCGGCCGTGACTTTTGCTCTTCATTTTTTCTCGAACTAGAGGCTCCATGATCATCGGTATTCAAACTTCCCAGCTGCCTTTGTACTTTTGCTAGGATGATATTGGGGTCAACACCCGTTTCAATCATGATTTCTTCCATCTCCATGGTTTTAGTCATTGCTTCCTCTAGGGTATCCATTTGAGAAGTTCTAATAGAAAAATTCACATTTGGAGGCATGGCATTTTTATAACAATCACGTATCACTGAGTCATTCAACCTTTTATCTTCTGGAATCTTACTCAGAGTTTTATTGAATATGAGATTGAAATATTGTATTCTCTCATTATTCTTCAAACTGATCAGGGTGAAATTACTGAGAAGAGTATAATATGCAACTAGGGGAGAGAACATAGTCAGAAACATGGTTTTAAGATCATTGAATGAACCGATTGATATAGTAGTTAAGGTCGTGTACCTTTCATAAGCTCGAACCGATAAGGTTTAAAGAAACAAACTTACCATAACATCATCATTTTCAACATGATGAAAATCACAAACATCTAGGAATAAATCAAGGTGTCTTTTGACATCAATTGTTCTGTCTCCGAAAAATTCTTTCTGAGTACCCTTAGGGAGACCAGTGAGATCCTGTTGCTCACTTAGAAGATCGAGGGGAGAATCTCTTATTCTTCTTCGGTTCACAAATCTTTTCTCTTCTTGATTTCTTCCACCACATCCTTCGACTCTTGTACTTCTTTACGAGGTTGTCTTTGTCGTTCTTCTCGTGGTTCTTCATGTCTTTCTTCATTTCTCCCCGCCATGTCTGGAGGTATTTCAGGAATATGTTTTTCGCTTCCTGGAATATGCAGTTGCTTGTTTTTACTTCTGGTAATAGGTCCCTTGTATTTGTCCAGCTTCAATTCCAACCTTTTTCTTGTGTTCTTTGAGCTCGTCTTTCATCTCTCCTCTGTCTTCAAAGATTTTCTCTTTCTTCTTCTTGAACCAATGTCTGCCAAGATATTTACAATTCTTCCCTAGTATCGGTTGTTGTTATTACAAAATTATATAGCTGATGTAAACACTTCATTGATTATTAAATCCAATTTTTAACTGGGGCTGATCAACCTAAGGCAAAGTCATGCAATTTCAAAAAATGATAAACTAAATTTCAAATTTTTAGTTGGTTTCTGAGTATGGTCACCAAAAATGTTGATGCTTGAATTTGTCAGGACCGAAACGACAACCTCACGAGGATACTAATCCTCCTGCATTTTTATAGATATGGTACTCCTCTCTGTTTTATGATATTCTTTATGTTAGCGTCAGAAGTCACTCCTGGATTACTTGCAGGAGCAGAGCCCGACGCCCATCAGTTTATTGTCACGATTTGTTTATAAGGGGTGATCAAATGGAGATAATAGCTTGAGGAGGTATCACTCTAACTTAGGGACTGAGTCTGGTACGTAAAGAACGAAGGAGGTCTGGAATCCCAACTTCAGCCAGTGGGTTGATTTAAAATTGAACAGGTGGAAGACTTAGGAGAAAGTGAACAAACAACTCTGGGCATCAGGCTTGCAGCTGTTTGTAGGGGAAAAACT
>SNQJ01S0151760.1:12996-23026 GCA_010110895.2 Picea sitchensis
TACAGTGATCCATTACAACATCATCCTATAATAGCTACAGCTCGACTGGATCCTCCAATTCCGAGCTGCTCTAACATAGTGTAAACAAAGATATGAAAGAAACTAGCATCCATAAGGCAAGAAGTCTCCAAAGCTCATACATAACTAGAACAACAATGCTTCATTAAAACTTTACAGCCGGGAGCTCTGCTCAACCATCGATCCCTTACAAAATGGCAAAAATGCCTACATATAACCAAAAACCAAAACATCAGCAGCGGGAATGAGCAACTGCATTAAAACTTTGCGTCTGCATGCCTTCTGACAGTCTGCGCATGCAGACTGGACGATCGTGCGCCCATGACAGACGCCATCTTAACTGCGCATGGCTTCAGCAAGGGGAGTAGCTGAGCCATTTAAATGCCGAGCTAGCGTGTGCAGACTTCCTCCGGCTGGTCGCGAAATCGGGCCTGGCTTCTCTGGAAGAATGGGTACACATGACCCCCCTGAGCAGACTGCTGGTCAGACCCTCCATGCCGTGCAATTAATGATTGAGGCGAGGCCTCAACCACCCTCTCTTTTATTCATTCAATCCTGGCAGCTACTGGGATTTAGCCCACATCGAATCGGTACCTGAGACATCGCCGTGCCTTCCTGCTCTCAGGATCATTTTAAATCCCCTCTTCTGAGCCGAAGCGGCTCTTTAGATTCCTTTCGGGAATCACTATGCAAACCCGATCCACAGGTCCTTCTGACTTTCCTCTCGGCCTCTTCACCTAGCCGTGGTGATCCCTGACTCTATATCGGGGTTTCGGGGTTTCGGACTTTCCGCGGCCACCAACCACTGTCCTCGTGAATCCGTGATCCCCGATTCTCCGATGAGCACTTCCACGTACTGGCCCTCCCGGCTCAGCTCCCGCTCATATGACCAATCCCCGTGACCGCGACTTTATTCCACTCCTATCAGGGTTTCGACGTTTGCAATGTCAACGCACGCCTGTCCTTAGGAATCTCGATCCTTCGATCCCCGATGCACTTCGGCGTTAGCCCTTTGGCTGTGCCTAGTCCACGTGACCGCCTCCCTATAAGACCGTAGCCTTATACTCCGCTGTCGGGGTTTCAGACTTTTTGATGTCGAAATGTGCAAGTCCTCAGGACTCCGATATCCCGATTCCCGATATGCCGATGAAGCCCTTCTGTGGAGCTTTCGCCTATGGCGCTAGATGATATTGCTAACAAGAAATATCGCTAACATTTGGCTCCATGGGGGATAGAGTCATCCCTGTGATTCTCTAAGAACTCATTCCGCAGCTTCAGTGCCTTGCTGTTGGGCTATGGAGTCATGCTGAAAACATCCCGCTGCTGAAAATACAGGCCGAAAAATAGAAGAAACAAAATAAAGCTACATGCTCAAAGGAGCTTATTTATATACAATCCTAATGCTAATAAGATATTTTACATGGGCTAGGTGAAAGAAAACTTCCACCATAGCCATTCAAGCAACTTCCTGGATAGAAGCTCCTTCCTTCTGTAGATGATCACCAGCAGATAGTGTAACCGTGATAGAAGAACGACTACACTCTTCAACTTCTCTTCACTGGCTGAAGTTGAGATGAAATAGGGCAGCTCCAAGGCATAGGGGAAATGCCACTCCATGTACTCGCTGACAGGGTCATAGAATGAGTGGCCAGTCCTGGAAAATTGGTGACAGGCAACCTCTTTTGCTACACAGTTATTCACACGCGGCCGAATGTCTCTGATAACCACAGGCGGGTGAATAACTGACGTAGGCTCGCTGATCTCAGAAGGTGTATGCTCACTGACTGGCTCTGAACAAAGGGCAGACTGCCCCTCTGGTTCTTTTTCCTCTTCTTCTTGGCTCTCCCCCAGGTCCGATCCATATTCATCATAAATAGGGACCATGGGGTGGTTTTGCTTTCCGACTGGCTCTTCAGTGACTTCATAGTGATCATCTGCAGGATAAGCTTGTAACTCATCATCACTATAATATTCATCAAAAAGGGGCAGTCCTACATGGTTATGATCCTCCTCCAAAACAGTGATCCCGAGTAAAAATAAATCCGTTTTAGGGACAGTGGGACCTACTGGTTCTGGCTTCTCACATGTAATCTTTTTCTCTTTAATCCCAGATAAACATATATCATGAGAGACCCCATGGAGAAAAAGAGAGGAAACTTCTTCCACAATAATCTCTTCTTTACAAACGGGACGGTCTCCGCCCTCAGAAATAGGGTTGCTAGGAATATCTGCTTCAACCCGACATTTAGGTGAGCCATCTACCACGGATCACGTCTGCTCTGCAAACTCATAATCTTCATAAGAGGTGTGTTGATCTTCACGAACATCTAAAAGAGCGGATGCTTCCATCCTCGAGTTAACACCACCAATATCATTCAACACCTCTATACTTTCACGACAGATGATTTCCTCCACAGTAAAGGCCTCGTCATGGACATGATCTTCAGGGCTAGCAGAGGCTTTATGAAGCAAAGAAAAATCCTCACAACACCTTTCATACAAACGAACAACTGGAAAGTATTCTTTACAAAATGAATTGAAAGCTGTATGAAAACCTGCTAGAGAACAGATGCTTACAGAGGGAAGAGATCGACACCAATCGAGAGAAACTCCTTTTAATGAATACCGGAAAAGATTGATATGGACATCCTCATGCGTGATATGGTGTCGGTGAATAGATTCATGGAAGTCCAGTAAATGCTCAGCTGATTCCTCCCAATCCTTTGCATGAAATTCAGGGAGGAAATCTTCCCAGATGTCCCTATCAGGAAGCGCATTAGGAAAACCAACTATCTGGGAAAAGTCACAGAAAGCAAACCTTTGAGCCAGAATTTTCTCCATATCGAACCAGCGGAGTCGTCAATCGATCCTCAAATCATGGAGTCGCCAGGTGAAGGATGCGCAACTTCAAGTGTGTCTGGTCCTTGTTCACCATCAAAGGCCAGATCTAAACATTGTCGTTACCCCAGGAAACTTCTCAGGCTGAGAAAGCAGCCACTGAAACCTTCTCGAGAAAGCTCTTCTGGGTCAGCTTTTAGGTGTGCCAACAGTGGCCACAACTGAAACAGTAAAGTGGAAACAACAGAGTCACCACAGTGGATTCGCCAGGTGCACAGTAGCAATATTGATAATTCTGATATCTGATGCACCTTCAGAATCAGTTAATCGTTGTCGTTCTGCCCAGGGAAAATATTCAACTTCGTCCCCGGCAATGGCGCCAGAAATGTTAGCGTCAGAAGTCACTCCTGGATTGCTTGCAGGAGCAGAGCCCGACGCCCATCAGTTTACTGTCACGATTTGTTTATAAGGGGTGATCAAATGGAGCTAATGGCTCGAAGAGGTATCACTCTAACTCAGGGACTGAGTCTGGTACGTAAAGAACGAAGGAGGTCTGGAATCCCAACTTCAGCCAGTGGGTTGATTTAAAATTGAACAGGTGGAAGACTTAGGAGAAAGTGAACAAACAACTCTGGGCATCAGGCTTGCAGCAGTTTGTAGGGGAAAAACTCTGAAAGCAGGATCCTCCTGGTTCAGGGCTTCAAGAAACTGAAAGGGGACTTGACTGGATCCTCCAATTCCAAGTCGTTCAGCGTTAAAGAAATCACAGAAACCGATTAGAGGCTCCGTAACTATTACAGTGATCCATTACAACATCATCCTATAATAGCTACAGCTCGACTGGATCCTCCAATTCCGAGCTGCTCTAACATAGTGTAAACAAAGATATGAAAGAAACTGGCATCCATAAGGCAAGAAGTCTCCAAAGCTCATACATAACCATAACAACAATGCTTCATTAAAACTTTACAGCTGGGAGCTCTTCTCAACCATCGATCCCTTACAAAATGGAAAAAATGCCTACATATAACCAAAAACCAAAACATCAGCAACGGGAATGAGCAGCTGCATTAAAACTTTGCGTCTGCATGCCTTCTGACAGTTTGCGCATGTAGACTGGATGATCGTGCGCCCATGACAGACGCCATCTTAACTACACATGGCTTCAACAAGGGGAGTAGCTGAGCCATTTAAATGCTGAGCTAGCGTGTGCAGACTTCCTCCGGCTGGTCGCGAAATCGAGCCTGGATTCTCTGGAAGAATGGGTACACAGGACCCTCCTGAGCAGACTGCTGGTCAGACCCTCCATGCCGTGCAATTAATGATTGAGGCGAGGCCTCAACCACCCTCTCTTTTCTTCATTCAATCTTGACAGCTACTGGGATTTAGCCCACATCGAATCGGTACCTGAGACATCACCGTGCCTTCCTGCTCTCAGGATTGTTTTAAATCCCCTCTTCTGAGCCGAAGCGGCTCTTTAGATTCCTTTCGGGAATCACTGTGCAAACCCGATCCACATGTCCTTCTGACTTTCCTCTCAGCCTCTGCACCTAGCCGTGGTGATCCCTGACTCTATATCAGGGTTTCGGGGTTTTAGACTTTCCGCGGCCACCAACCACTATCCTCGTGAATCCGCGATCCCCGATTCTCCGATGAGCGCTTCCACGTACTGTCCCTCCCGGCTCAGCTCCCGCTCATATGACCAATCCCCATGACCGCGACTTTATTCCACTCCTATCGGGGTTTTGGCGTTTGCAATGTCAATGCACGCCTGTCCTTAGGAATCTCGATGCTTCGATCCCCGATGCGCTTCGGCCTTAGCCCTTTGGCTACGCCTGGTCCACGTGACCGCCTCCCTATAAGACCGTAGCCTTATACTCCGCTGTCGGGGTTTCAGACTTTTTGATGTCGAAATGTGCAAGTCCTCAGGACTCCGATATCCCGATTCTCGATATGTCGATGAAGCCCTTCTGTGGAGCTTTCGCCTATGGCGCTAGATGATATTGCTAACAAGAAATATCGCTAACACTTTAAATTCTAGATTTCCAAAATCATATAGGACTTCAAGAAATTCCACTGTTATATTCAAAGAAAGATAAAAGTTGTCGAAATAAAATGTTTTATTTTAAAGAGAATTCCTGAGAAATGATCAAGAACCTCATACATCACATATTTGAAAACATAAGTAAAATTTCCTCACATCCATCATAACGAAAATAAAGATTTCTGATCACACATAAAAATAAAAAAAATATTATCCATACGCATAAGAGAACTTTAATAGAGTAGACACATGTGGAGTTCAAGGGAAGAAAATGATAGACCAATCTCAAATATTGTATACTAAAAAATATGGGTTATAAAACACTATCAAAACTGGTCCCAACTTAGTTCTCTTGGGATTTTTGAAAGTGAAGTCTATTACAATACTTTGAAATTAAAATTCGTTTGTCCATAGGACTGAGATTAGGGCTCCCGTAGACCATAAAAGTAAATATAAGTAAGAAATAGTCCGTGGAGAGAAGACGGTAGGAGAAGGCAGAGTAACAAGACCTAGAAAGAAGACAAGAAGAAGTTATCAGATTTCGGTTAAACCTTTCTAATGAAAGAAGCGGAGTAATTGGATGAAAAACTAATAAGGAAAGCAAAATGTGATCAACATAAACTTACTATGATGGTATCTCTTAATTTTTTACTTGCTTCCTGCTGCCCTTTTATTTTCCTCGTTGACAGTTACATGAACTGTCTCAACTATTGTTTCTTGGCCCTCTTTAGTTAATTTATCGATTTCCCTCTTAAACCAATCTTCAATGTAGTTCCTCATTGGCGCAACATTTATTTCATGCTTAATTTTGATATTAAACAATTAACCTTCTAGATCTCTTAGGCCATGAGAAATGTCGCGGATTGACTCCTCACTATCTTGATTTTTCATAGAATAATCGATAAGACAATTACCTATCTCTTCTTCACCATATTCAATTATGCCATTAAATTTCTGAGCCGACAATCCCTTTATTATCTCCACGTGTTCATCAAATTGCTACCTTGTCATAAACATTGAATTGAAAATTAATTTAGGATCTTGCACCTCACCAGTTCTTCCCGTTTAATCTGTTTCTGTGAACTTTTTGAATAATTATTATCTTTTCACTATAGCTTCATTGCATGCTTGGACAATGTTTCTCAAATTCTTAATCTTTTCTTTCCAACAAACATTCAAATGTTTGATTCGACTAGGAGAAGACATATCTTCCTATCTCCTTTTCAATTCTGTCATGTCTGAGACTTTTATCCCAAATGGTGAAACAACATCTGTGTAAAATCCTTCTTCATTCTTAAAATCAACTTGGAGATACGCATGAAATGCACATGCCCTTGAACCAAAAGAAACAATATTTTTTGATATTTTCCAGGCCTCTATTATCAATGACATTCTCTTTTTAATGTTTTTCTCAACACAATTTCGGACCGCTATGAGCAAACTTGAAGATCCCTTTAACTTGATACCAGGTGTAGTTGGTTTAATCATTGTCAAAGGATTGGCTAAGATGGGAAGACGCTTCAAGGTAGTCTCCAATTATTTGATCTTCTCTTTTAAGTTGGCATTCTCAGCCTCTATATCATCAATAGAGTCATCAAGTGTGTCCATGTTTTCCCTATGAATTTTGGAAACCTGGGATGGTCGCATATACTTGAGGTCGACCTCTGAGTGGGCCTTTCCCTTTTTATTTTTTTGGTCAATTCTTTCTACAATCAATGTTTTAGGTTCTCTATAAAAACAATGCTTTGAAAAGTGAAGGATTCTTATTCACTGAAGGTCTCATTCCCAATAACTTCCAATAAAGAATCTTGCTGAGCAATATGCTCCTACTGCTCTATTACAGGAAATATTTTTTCAATGTCTACTTCTAGTTCCATATCTTCCAAGGAAAAGCTTTGGATATCATTTTCTATAAGATTATTTTCGTCCTCTTGCACTGGGGTTTTTCTCTTCTTTCTCACGGGTAACTTGTGTGAACTTTCAATTTTTCCAGAGGGAGGATTCTTCTCTCCCCCTCCACTCGAACTACTGTTGACAATCTTTTTAATTGGATGGGTCGTTGGAGCATTGCTCCTGGAGGTAGTATTATTAGGAGTGGAAACTGGAGATTGAACACTTCTTTCATTGGGAATTTTCCCCCTTTGCTTGTAAAGATCATTACTAATTAGTAATGTTTTTAAATCGCCAATGTTATGTACAAGAGTGCTTTGGCTGTTAACTTCTTCTTCTTCGCTCAAGACAATTTGAATGAAAGATTTATTGATCCCTACTAATAGCATATGTCCAACAAAGATTTTGTTTGGATCAAAACCTTTGATCTTTTCAACATACTTTAAACTCATATTGTTAAAATGATTTGCAAATTCATCAATTTTATTTATATTTCTGAAAACAAACTCTCCAATCTTCAATGCGAGGGGAATAAACTGTTTTTTCCTCTTTTCATGGAAAAAGTGCAACCAAAAAATATGTTTCCTCGATACCTCTGTAATAAATAACTTATTGGATATATAATACAAAAGAAAATAAGGATTTTCTTTTGAGCAGAATATCCTTATGATATTATGATTCTCAGTTTTCTCTATTGTCCCCTTTTTCTCTAAAAAATTGGTAGCTTCAACAGATATCCTTGGAGTGTTTTTGCCCAACAAAAGATTTTTGAAAATTGAAACAAAATCATTAGAAACTTCATAGAAAAACAAGGGGGTTTTATGCCTCCACAATGTGTGATACCAAAAGGTAATGGGATATGTTTCACAATTTACCCTTTTATTGATGGTTGAGTTTGGAAATTGACAACAGTTAACGACAACAAATATCAAATAAGAGGCCATAAATAATTTTCTATCTTTTTTTGTAGTGCGACAATTGGGAAGCGATTTCGATAGCAATGAGATTTCCCCAATAAAAAATGGCATGTTCTTGAACTGTAAAATACAAAATATATAAAATCATCTGAGATATAAAAGCAATGTTTTCCTGACCTATCACTCTGGTAAATAGCCATGCAATTTCTCGATAGGGATTTTTTAGAGTTTCAAACTAGATTCTGGTTATGTCTGCTAGGACAGATGCATGATTCTCCAAATACTACGGTAGAAGGTCAAGCCCATTGTTATGTTTCTTCAAGAATTCTTTGCAATATTCACCTTTGAAAGTAAGAGTCGGCTTTGGTAGCTTTATTCACCTTTGAAAGTAAGAGTCGGTTATGGCAACTTTAATATCTCGCAGAAGACTTGAGGTGAAAGAGAAATTAGAGAATGTCCCTAGAGCTGTATGATTCTTTGATTTGGTATGTACTTGTCCACACACTATGCAATGATTTCCTTACAATAGAAAACCTCAGGAACACAACCAACACGAGCAATTCCAGATGTCCAAATTACGTTCACATCTTTCTGTGCAGTAGGAGGAGAGGAATAATACCAATATGCTCTCTACCACTGGAAGTTTTGATATTCACGGCCAAAGATATCTAGAGTATCACCACAGAAATACTGTCGAGATGATGTTGCCATAGGTTGATGAAACTATTTCTTCAACTGGATAATGATCTCAAATAAACCTTTTCGGAAAGATAATGATACTTTAATCCCTTGGAAAATGAAGATTTAATGAGATTTTAATGAATAATTCCTTGAACCTTTCGCCATTAATGATGATCTTTTCAGGGCCTACACAACAATTGTTATCATTTAAACAATACTTAATGCATATTGGGAAAAACAACAAAATGGCGGGGATGGGTGTGAGAGGATTTGGATATAAGATTTTCGTGAACTCGCCAACACGGGAACTCGCCAACCCGCGGTTGTAGAGATGATAAAAAATATACTAAGTCTAGAGGAATGGTTGGTTGTAATCGCGTGTATGGAAAACAAAATTCTTTGGAGCCCGACACCTGTGACGAGGCTAAAGGTTAAGTGACGGTCGAAAGTAGATCACGAAACTTGAAGTGCAAAGTGAGGGTCACGTAAAACGAAGAGTGAATGTTTGAACCCACGAATCCGTGAAATTGAAGAAAAGATATAAGTGTTGAAACATAATTATGAAATGAGTAAGTGGATGGAAATGAAAGCCTGCAATCCCGCAAATTGAAATATGTTTAAGTATAGTAACTAGAAAGGGAAATAAAGAAGGGATAAAATGAAATGGGAATTAGGGGAGGTATAGAAGGGGGGAAATAAATGGAGTAAATAAGTGGGGAAAATAGAATGTGGGATGAAAAAATGGAAGCACAAAATGGTCTTAACATGCACTTGTGTCTTTACCCTCCCGTTGATGGATAAAAATGACCCGCGTCAACACCGAGAGAATTGTCTAATGTCATGTCCCAATTAGACATACTCTCGTTTGGTATAGCAATTTCCACTAGTATGTGGGCTTGATTGCCACTAACTTGAATGGATTCTCCCCGAAGAGAGACTTGCTCATTTGCATTCTAAATCCTAAATGAAATTCTAATCTATTATGCATATGCAATCCTATTCTAACCCCTAACTACTCCTATTCTAACAGTAACATATATCAATTTCAAGCATACAATTTAACTTATAGGAATAGAAAGAATTCACATTTCACAGTAAGAAACCATACTAACATACTTAGTTCAAATATAAACATGAATTACTTTGCATGTTTAAAATAACTAAATGTATTCTTTCAATCAAATCACTTATAACCATTATAAAGCATATTTCATTAACAAGGAAATAATTCTATTGCTAATGAAATGATAGCTAAATAAAGTACAAACATCTATTGATACACATATATAAATCTAATGCACGAAACGATAAACATTGTATGGTCATAAACATCTTCTCCTTGAATTCAATCCTTCGAAAAAAAATCCCCGGGATTTGGACAGAGGTACATGAAAAGGCTCCAAGAAATCATTTCGATCCTTAACTCAACCTGATAACAATATAGAAGCGAAATCATGGATTCTCCAACCCCAACTCTTGAAACAAAAGTCTTCTTTTATAAACAATCCTCCTCATTTCTCATTTCTTTTGTTTCTACTTTGGTTACAACCACTTCCCTTTTCCAACTCATGCTTAGACATTCCTTTCCAAAAATTGTTGGTCAATCATACCAAAACAAATACAATATCCTCTAAAGCAATTG
>SNQJ01S0151760.1:23036-42958 GCA_010110895.2 Picea sitchensis
CAATTACCTATCTCTTCTTCACCATATTCAATTATGCCATTAAATTTCTGAGCCGACAATCCCTTTATTATCTCCACGTGTTCATCAAATTGCTACCTTGTCATAAACATTGAATTGAAAATTAATTTAGGATCTTGCACCTCACCAGTTCTTCCCGTTTAATCTGTTTCTGTGAACTTTTTGAATAATTATTATCTTTTCACTATAGCTTCATTGCATGCTTGGACAATGTTTCTCAAATTCTTAATCTTTTCTTTCCAACAAACATTCAAATGTTTGATTCGACTAGGAGAAGACATATCTTCCTATCTCCTTTTCAATTCTGTCATGTCTGAGACTTTTATCCCAAATGGTGAAACAACATCTGTGTAAAATCCTTCTTCATTCTTAAAATCAACTTGGAGATACGCATGAAATGCACATGCCCTTGAACCAAAAGAAACAATATTTTTTGATATTTTCCAGGCCTCTATTATCAATGACATTCTCTTTTTAATGTTTTTCTCAACACAATTTCGGACCGCTATGAGCAAACTTGAAGATCCCTTTAACTTGATACCAGGTGTAGTTGGTTTAATCATTGTCAAAGGATTGGCTAAGATGGGAAGACGCTTCAAGGTAGTCTCCAATTATTTGATCTTCTCTTTTAAGTTGGCATTCTCAGCCTCTATATCATCAATAGAGTCATCAAGTGTGTCCATGTTTTCCCTATGAATTTTGGAAACCTGGGATGGTCGCATATACTTGAGGTCGACCTCTGAGTGGGCCTTTCCCTTTTTATTTTTTTGGTCAATTCTTTCTACAATCAATGTTTTAGGTTCTCTATAAAAACAATGCTTTGAAAAGTGAAGGATTCTTATTCACTGAAGGTCTCATTCCCAATAACTTCCAATAAAGAATCTTGCTGAGCAATATGCTCCTACTGCTCTATTACAGGAAATATTTTTTCAATGTCTACTTCTAGTTCCATATCTTCCAAGGAAAAGCTTTGGATATCATTTTCTATAAGATTATTTTCGTCCTCTTGCACTGGGGTTTTTCTCTTCTTTCTCACGGGTAACTTGTGTGAACTTTCAATTTTTCCAGAGGGAGGATTCTTCTCTCCCCCTCCACTCGAACTACTGTTGACAATCTTTTTAATTGGATGGGTCGTTGGAGCATTGCTCCTGGAGGTAGTATTATTAGGAGTGGAAACTGGAGATTGAACACTTCTTTCATTGGGAATTTTCCCCCTTTGCTTGTAAAGATCATTACTAATTAGTAATGTTTTTAAATCGCCAATGTTATGTACAAGAGTGCTTTGGCTGTTAACTTCTTCTTCTTCGCTCAAGACAATTTGAATGAAAGATTTATTGATCCCTACTAATAGCATATGTCCAACAAAGATTTTGTTTGGATCAAAACCTTTGATCTTTTCAACATACTTTAAACTCATATTGTTAAAATGATTTGCAAATTCATCAATTTTATTTATATTTCTGAAAACAAACTCTCCAATCTTCAATGCGAGGGGAATAAACTGTTTTTTCCTCTTTTCATGGAAAAAGTGCAACCAAAAAATATGTTTCCTCGATACCTCTGTAATAAATAACTTATTGGATATATAATACAAAAGAAAATAAGGATTTTCTTTTGAGCAGAATATCCTTATGATATTATGATTCTCAGTTTTCTCTATTGTCCCCTTTTTCTCTAAAAAATTGGTAGCTTCAACAGATATCCTTGGAGTGTTTTTGCCCAACAAAAGATTTTTGAAAATTGAAACAAAATCATTAGAAACTTCATAGAAAAACAAGGGGGTTTTATGCCTCCACAATGTGTGATACCAAAAGGTAATGGGATATGTTTCACAATTTACCCTTTTATTGATGGTTGAGTTTGGAAATTGACAACAGTTAACGACAACAAATATCAAATAAGAGGCCATAAATAATTTTCTATCTTTTTTTGTAGTGCGACAATTGGGAAGCGATTTCGATAGCAATGAGATTTCCCCAATAAAAAATGGCATGTTCTTGAACTGTAAAATACAAAATATATAAAATCATCTGAGATATAAAAGCAATGTTTTCCTGACCTATCACTCTGGTAAATAGCCATGCAATTTCTCGATAGGGATTTTTTAGAGTTTCAAACTAGATTCTGGTTATGTCTGCTAGGACAGATGCATGATTCTCCAAATACTACGGTAGAAGGTCAAGCCCATTGTTATGTTTCTTCAAGAATTCTTTGCAATATTCACCTTTGAAAGTAAGAGTCGGCTTTGGTAGCTTTATTCACCTTTGAAAGTAAGAGTCGGTTATGGCAACTTTAATATCTCGCAGAAGACTTGAGGTGAAAGAGAAATTAGAGAATGTCCCTAGAGCTGTATGATTCTTTGATTTGGTATGTACTTGTCCACACACTATGCAATGATTTCCTTACAATAGAAAACCTCAGGAACACAACCAACACGAGCAATTCCAGATGTCCAAATTACGTTCACATCTTTCTGTGCAGTAGGAGGAGAGGAATAATACCAATATGCTCTCTACCACTGGAAGTTTTGATATTCACGGCCAAAGATATCTAGAGTATCACCACAGAAATACTGTCGAGATGATGTTGCCATAGGTTGATGAAACTATTTCTTCAACTGGATAATGATCTCAAATAAACCTTTTCGGAAAGATAATGATACTTTAATCCCTTGGAAAATGAAGATTTAATGAGATTTTAATGAATAATTCCTTGAACCTTTCGCCATTAATGATGATCTTTTCAGGGCCTACACAACAATTGTTATCATTTAAACAATACTTAATGCATATTGGGAAAAACAACAAAATGGCGGGGATGGGTGTGAGAGGATTTGGATATAAGATTTTCGTGAACTCGCCAACACGGGAACTCGCCAACCCGCGGTTGTAGAGATGATAAAAAATATACTAAGTCTAGAGGAATGGTTGGTTGTAATCGCGTGTATGGAAAACAAAATTCTTTGGAGCCCGACACCTGTGACGAGGCTAAAGGTTAAGTGACGGTCGAAAGTAGATCACGAAACTTGAAGTGCAAAGTGAGGGTCACGTAAAACGAAGAGTGAATGTTTGAACCCACGAATCCGTGAAATTGAAGAAAAGATATAAGTGTTGAAACATAATTATGAAATGAGTAAGTGGATGGAAATGAAAGCCTGCAATCCCGCAAATTGAAATATGTTTAAGTATAGTAACTAGAAAGGGAAATAAAGAAGGGATAAAATGAAATGGGAATTAGGGGAGGTATAGAAGGGGGGAAATAAATGGAGTAAATAAGTGGGGAAAATAGAATGTGGGATGAAAAAATGGAAGCACAAAATGGTCTTAACATGCACTTGTGTCTTTACCCTCCCGTTGATGGATAAAAATGACCCGCGTCAACACCGAGAGAATTGTCTAATGTCATGTCCCAATTAGACATACTCTCGTTTGGTATAGCAATTTCCACTAGTATGTGGGCTTGATTGCCACTAACTTGAATGGATTCTCCCCGAAGAGAGACTTGCTCATTTGCATTCTAAATCCTAAATGAAATTCTAATCTATTATGCATATGCAATCCTATTCTAACCCCTAACTACTCCTATTCTAACAGTAACATATATCAATTTCAAGCATACAATTTAACTTATAGGAATAGAAAGAATTCACATTTCACAGTAAGAAACCATACTAACATACTTAGTTCAAATATAAACATGAATTACTTTGCATGTTTAAAATAACTAAATGTATTCTTTCAATCAAATCACTTATAACCATTATAAAGCATATTTCATTAACAAGGAAATAATTCTATTGCTAATGAAATGATAGCTAAATAAAGTACAAACATCTATTGATACACATATATAAATCTAATGCACGAAACGATAAACATTGTATGGTCATAAACATCTTCTCCTTGAATTCAATCCTTCGAAAAAAAATCCCCGGGATTTGGACAGAGGTACATGAAAAGGCTCCAAGAAATCATTTCGATCCTTAACTCAACCTGATAACAATATAGAAGCGAAATCATGGATTCTCCAACCCCAACTCTTGAAACAAAAGTCTTCTTTTATAAACAATCCTCCTCATTTCTCATTTCTTTTGTTTCTACTTTGGTTACAACCACTTCCCTTTTCCAACTCATGCTTAGACATTCCTTTCCAAAAATTGTTGGTCAATCATACCAAAACAAATACAATATCCTCTAAAGCAATTGTGTTGTTACATATTTTCTCATTTTCCACATTCTCTTTTCTTCATTTGTCCACATGTCTCCTATACAAAATAATTTTAATATAATCATTGATATCAATATTTGATAAAAGATATTCGCTAATACTATTATTAGAATGAAAGATATTATCGGAAAAAAAATAAAGAGAAAATCAATTAATATCAAGATTCTTGATGAAAGTATCCACCAACTCATTCCCTTTTCTTTAGGATTTTGTGTACAATTTCCTAAAATAATTGGAAAACAATTAAAATATAAATTATTCTTTGGAAAAACCCTTGATTTCGTTATTTTAGGAGATTAGAAAAATCCTTTTATCTAGAATTATCTCACACTTAATTGCACAATTTCATAAAATCAATAATTAACAAGGCTGCGTGGCAGCGCAGTCCCTGCCAACGAGGTTAGAAAACAAATTGTGTAAAATGGGGTTGAATTGTAAATGAAACAAAGTGTTCCGTGAAAAATGTATATCACGAAAATGTTGTGTGCAACATGTATATCACAGAAGATGGGGAAAAAGAAAATGAGGGTTGGCAGGCAGAGCACCATCTATTTTTTGAAAGTATATAGGAAACCTAATTTTTTTGAAAGTATATAACAAAGTAAAAAATTTGTTTACAGGGCAAGAATAAATTTGGAAATTTAAATGCATTTTCCATATGGACTAGTGAAAGATAAAAATATATGATGACATAAAATTAATAGGAGATAAGAAATATAAAAAATTGAAATGCATTTGTGAACATGGGGTATAAGTAAATGACGGTTGCATTGTTGAGCACCATTTATTTTGAAATATATAAAAAAAGAAAAGTCTGTAACATATAAAAGAGTAAATGCATTTGCCATACAGACTGGTGAAGGATAAGAATAAAAGTCTGTAACATATTAAAAATTAAATCCATTTGTCATACAAAGTGGTGAAAGATAAGAATATAATCTATAACATATAAAAATTTAAATCCATTTTTATTTGAAATCTGTCAAAAAATAAAAGTTTGTTACATACTATTGGAAATTTTGAAATATACAAAAAAATTAAAGTCTGTTACATATAAACCGGAATTTCAATGCATTTTTCATGTAGACTGGGATTGGGGCTCTCGCGGACCATTAGAGAAATATGTACAAGAAACAAGACTGTGGAAAGAAGATAGAGTGCAATAGCTGCAAAAGAAAATAAATGGAAAGGTATAAGTGTTTGCCTATACATCTGTATTTAAGAAACTGGAATAACTGGGTTGATAAACAAAGAAGGATGGGATGAGTAAACTGATAGTGAGGGTACATATGAGCCCTTTGGATATTTTCTTGCGGCTTCTGTTTCATTGATGTCGCCGACGACTGCGATTTCAAGGATGTCCTCCACGATTGCTGGAATGCTGGCAACTGCCTGTTGCCTTTTGTCGGCGGCCTGTTTCAATTGCCTTTTGAGCCATTCTTCAATGTAGCCTCTCATTGGGGCGACATTGATCTCATTCTGTATTTTTATGTTGAAAAGATCGTTTTCTAATTCCCGGAAGTCGATTGAAAGATTAAAGAGAGCCTGATGAATTTCCTCATTCTGTATTGCATATTTGACTAGCCAGTCGTGGACGTGAGCTTGATCAAATTGAAGGATGCTGTAAAACGTTTGCAGAGACAAGGTCTTAAACATAGCAACCTGTTTATCGAACTCTTGCCTGGTTAAGGGCAAGGAGTTTACGATTAAGTGGGGGTCTTGGAAGTCGTAGGTTTTCCTGGATAAGTCTATATTTGACAACTTTGTGAATACTATATCTTTCTTCGATATGGCTTGTTCACATGACTGAACAATGAGATGCAGGTTATTTACTTTTTCTTTCCAACATGCATTCAATTGGCCGATGTAGTTTTTGGATGGAAGATCTTCTTCTCTTATTTTTGTTTCTGTCATATTGTTCACAATCTTGCCAAAATGGATGACCATTTTTAAAAAGAAATTTTCTTCATCTTTTAATTCCGCCTGCAAAAGCTTGAGCAAGCTATGTGCCCAGGTTCCAAGGGAAGTGATGGTTTGTGATATTTTCCACTCCTCGGTAACCAGTTCCACTCTTTTTTTGATATTGTTCTCCACATATCCTTTACATGATGCGATAAGGGTGGAGGATGCTTTTACATTGGGTGCAGGGGTGCCAGGCATGGATATTGCCAAAGGATCGACAAGCAATGGCATAGGAATGAAAGTGTCTTCCAATTACTTGATTCGGTCCTTTAGTCTGGCATTCTCGGTCTTGATGCCTCCAATAGAATCATGAAGTGTTTCTTTGGTCGCGGTGTGAAGTTGACAGATTTGGGATGACCGCATGTTGGCAACATCAACCTCTGAACGAGATTTGCCTTTCTTATTTTTAACATTTTTTTTTTCTGAATTATCAATTTTTTGTTCTAGCTATCAAAAACAATGCTCTGGAACACGAAGGATTCATCTTCGTCAAAATTTTTGGTAACAGATATGTCCATTGGATGGCTATGGTGGATGGCGTCTCCAGGCTGATCAAGGAAGCGGATCATGGTATCCAGATCAATGTCAAGTTCCATGTTCTCACTCTGAATTTTTGTCTCTTTCGCCTACCCACATTTTTTTTTCTCTTCTTCTCTACTGGAAGCTTGTGAGAACTATCAATTTTAGAGTGAGGAGGGTCGTTATCTCCTCCTCCGTTTGAAGAAATCTAGGTTTTTTTGTTGCTATGATGGGCCGTTGGAGCGATGCTCTGAGATGTAGTACTTTTTGGAGTGGTATTTGCGGATTTAACACTCTTGTCACTGGGGCCTTTCCCCTATTGCGTGTACAATTTAGTGTAGATTTGCACTATCTGTACCTCGTCGACATCAGAGGCAGGACCGTTGTCGCCATTGTCTCTGTTTTTGGGCAGGTGTTTATTTACAAAACAATCATCGGGGTCAAGTGTTTGTAAATGTTGTCTAAAATATCATAGGGGTCGAATCCTTTTATGTCTTCAACATATCTTAGGTTGGAGATGCTAGAATGTGTTGCACAATCGTCAATTTTGTGGACGTTTTTCAACACGAACTCCCCTATTTTCCAAGGCAGAGGAATGAACTGTTTTTTTCTTCTTCCTTTGGAACAGATGGAACCAGTAGCTGTATTGACATGCTACTTCTGCAACAAACATTATGTTCGTAATGTGACATGGAAGGAGAGCAGGCTGTTCTGTGGAACCAAAAATTCTTATGACAGTGTAATTATCCAAATGTTCGACTGTCCCCTTCTTGTCCAAAAAACTAGCTGCCTGTTCAGATATGCGGGGAGCATCTTCTCCTAACAAAAAAACTTTGAAAACAGACAGGAAGCCATTACAAAACCTTATAAAAATAGTGGGAAGCCTTGTGCTTCCACAAGGCCTGGTACCAGAACGTTACTGGGTGGAATTCACAGTTGACATTCTTGGACAAAGACAGTTGCGGAAACTGATAGGAATGTGCTATTACAAAAACTAAATAGGATGACATATAAAATTTCTTTTCCCTTTTGTAGCTTGACAATTGGGAAGAGATTTCATGGGAAATTAACCTTCCCCAATAAAAAATGTCTTGTTCATTGACTGTGAAATACAAAATATAAAGAGCCATGCGGGAAACAGTAGCTGTGGACTCCTGTCCCATTATTATTGTAAATAACCAGGCAATTTCGTGAAACGGATTTCTAAATGAACTAACCTGCATGCTTGTAATATCTTCAGGAACTAGATTTGGGTTTTCCAGAAGAAAGGGGCAAGAGGTCCAATCCGTTATTATGATTTGCTAGGAACTATTTTCAATCTTCTCCTTTGAACGTCAATGTTGGCTCCGACAATTTTAGCATTTGGCGGAAGACCTGAGGTGACAAAAAAACATAAGAGCGGTCCTACAGTGGAATAATTCTTTTCTCTACAATAAATTTATCGACGCACCAAGAGACTAGGTCCTTACAGTCAAAAACCTCAGGGACATAACCTACATGAGCAATCCCGGAGGTCCAAATTACTTGGTTCTCTGCGGTAGAGGTTGAGTAATAAGAAAATGCCCTGGACCAGTGGAAGTTCTGGTCCTCGCACATGAAGATGTTCACTGTATCTCCACAGAACTGTTGTCGAGCTGATGCCATAGGTTTATGAGAATGTTGCTTTGTTGCAGATGATGGTTTAAATGAATAGTTAGAGCCGATAATGTAACTTTTCGGTAAATCTTGGTTAAATGCTTATGATTGGGAAAGCTCCTCGAGCCTTTCAGTGATTAATGACAATCTGTATTGGTGGTGCATGATGAACTGTTAGCAGTAAAGTTTATTTATTGCATATTTATAAATGCGAAGGTGGCGGGTATGACAAAGAGCAATTAAGGAATGGAGGTTTCGTGAACGTGCAAAGGCCAAGTCATGTGAATGAGATTTCATGATTTTGAAATGAACACTTGGAAGAGATAATACAATCCCCCAACAAATTTTGGTTTAATNGACATAACCTGCATGAGCAATCCCGGAGGTCCAAATTACTTAGTTCTCTATGGTAGAGGTTGAGTAATAAGAAAATGCCCTGGACCAGTGGAAGTTCTGGTCCTCGCACCCGAAGATGTTCACTGTATCTCCACAGAACTGTTGTTGAGCTGATGCCATAGGTTTATGAGAATGTTGCTTTGCTGCAGATGATGGTTTAAATGAATAATTAGAGCTGATAATGTAACTTTTCGGTAAATCTTGGTTAAATGCTTATGATTGGGAAAGCTCCTCGAGCCTTTCATTGATTAATGACAATCTGTATTGGTGGTGCATGATGAACTGTTAGCAGTAAAGTTTATTTATTGCATATTTAGAAATGCGAAGGTGGCGGGTACGACAAAGAGCAATTAAGGAATGGAGGTTTCGTGAACGTGCGAAGGCCACGCCGTGTGAATGGGATTTCATGATTTTGAAATGAACACTCGAAAGGGATAATACAATCCCCTTGCAAATTTTGGTTTAATGCACATCAATACGAGATGTCCTTGAGCCTTTCGCCCATCAATGACAATCTATACGGTTTCTGCATGATGACCTGTTAGAATTAAATGCCAATAATTCCATATTTAGAAACAAGATATGTGTATATATATATATAACTTTTTATTTTCTTTTATTATAGACAAGTGCAAAGGTGATGGAGACGACAGAGAGCAAGGAAAGAATGGCAAGCTCTGAAAAGCGGTCGGATGAGATTCAAAAAAGGGTTATGGGGATAGTCAAAACAACTGAGTGTTGCACGGTCAAATTTCATGTTTCAGAATTTTTGAGTGCAAAATGTGTAAAACGAAAGAGATCATGATGGGGCAGTTCAACGGTCAGTTTGTATATTTGCGGAATTCAGACAAAGTGGCTAAGTATGGAATAGGGAAATTGCTAATTGCATATGTAGCAATAAGATCTTATATATAATTGCCAACTGCTAATTGCAAAGGGGCGCGGGCACATGAAACAATGACTACGAACTGAATATTTCTTCAACCTGCCAAACCGACGATCCATCAAAGAAATTTGAACAAATGGCGAAGTATGGAAAGCGGACATACGAGCTTCAAAATGGGGTGACAATAGTTCCACTAAATATGCGAGGACCCGACGGTTAAATTGTATTTCTCGAAAGTTTTCAGTGCAAAAATGTGCACCACGAAAGAGGGCATGATAGGTGGACCGTAATACGGAAGAGGGTATGATCTAAGAATGGTTGCAAATTTGTATATCGCGGAAGTGATGGTACTGTTCGCATGCCATGGAACAACATAAGTCCAATGTAGAGACCACCTAGCAGGAATTCATGGTTGGAGAAGTTTCTGGGTATGGAATGGGGAAGCGTTCGGTCCATGTCGCGATAAAAGAGAACGAGTGTAGCTGTGAACCTGCAAGACCGCCCACACGCTGAGCAATGATGACCTGACCAGCGTGCAAGTCCGTTTTTCAATTTGTATATCGCGGAACTCTCGGTGCCAGTTGTGGGAGAGGGAACAATAGAGGGTCAATTTAAAGAAAGGGGAAGCGGTCGTTGGAAATGCGTGAATCCGCGAAGCTGTAGAGCAAGGCATTTTCAGGAGAAAAACGATTAAGTAACCAGGAAGAGAAACTAGAGGGAATAAAAGAGTGGAAAAATAGAAAGGCAAAAGGTAGTTTTCGTAAGCATGAATTGGTTTCAAAGAAGTCCCATTGTTGCAAAACCATGATGTTCTACTAATTGTCAGCAAATGCGTTGTTGAAGATTAGATTTTATTGCAATGTGTGCATGTAACTATGTTCTTGATACATTATTCCATGACTGTAACATATTAAATTAACTACTAAACTTCATTTTCTACTAATTGTCATCAAATGCTTTGTTGAAGATTAGATTTTATTGGAACGTGTGAATGTAACTATGTTCTTGATACACTCTTCCATGAGTGCAACATATTAAATCAAGTATTAAACTTCTTGCATTATGGTCTGTTATCATTAAAACTTAATAATTGCATGTCTAGAAACAAGAACAATGATTTTGCTGCAACATTGTACATCGGTATTGCTATGTTCTATCTGCATTATGAATAGAATTGAACATTGGTTTGAAATTATGTAATCCATTTTTTGTTTGCATAAAAAGATGGTGGATTCACATAGTGCATTGGCATATAATTGTTAGATGTTCCATCTTAGAAAAGATAAGCTAAGTAAACACAATATCGAAGAAGTACGAGAGCACCGAACCATGCCAATTAGAACACGCGTTAAACCCAGAAAAGAGGCAACAACGAAGAGTCGAAGGCAAATATTTTTTAATAGCAAATGCATTTAAAAAAATAAGAAAAACACCGAGTATTGTACATCTATCCTTAGAAATTGGACCCAGTTCTTCGGGCCAAAACATTGAAGGTATTTGTGACAAACACAAGCACGGGATCCGCAGTATGCAAGATCTTTGCAGTTTTCTCCTCGATGAATCATCCTGTGCTGAAATTGATATTTTTCACAAGCTTCCCCTGAGGAAGAAGACGGAAATGGTTGCAGGGCAAGTAGAATAGCCCTTAGCTGAAACCTCCTCTGCATAGTCGAAAAAAGTTCAGTAGCACAACTTGCACGTGCAATTCCAGAGGCCCAAATTAGTCCATTCTGGGCAGAAGGAGATGACTAGTAGGAAAATGCCTTGCAGCAACGAGAGTTTTGGACCTGATTCCCTAAGATGTTAATCGATAATTTTTTGGCTTGAAATATATCTCTGGGAGCATCAAAATATCATTGCTTTACAGTGAATCTCTTCCTCCCAGAACAGACTAATTTGGAACTCTAGAATTCTTACTTTCGCGCTGCAAAGTGGCTGTTGCGTTCACTGTCGGTTTCTTTTCTGAAACTCCTTTTGGTTTTGTCATCACCGCCATCACCAAGCTAGGAAGTTTTGTTTGTTATGGTTGATTTCAATTTTGGCGCAGGAGTGGGAAGATTCTCTACATTGCCATCATCCATTTCCGTATCATCGTCCATCAGATCATCTTCTTCCGGCTCAGAATTCATGGCATCAACTTCTGTGACATCCATGAATGCAAGTGGGAAGGTTATCTGAACAACCAGGGTTGCCATGGAATTTTTTGGCTTGAAATATATCTCTCGGTGTACCAAGGTACCATCTCCTTGTATGCTCATGGGCAGAGGGAGATGAATAGTAAGAATATGCCCTAGAATAGTGGAACCTCTGGCCATTATGCCCCAATGTGTTTACTGTGTGTGAAGAGAACTAATACCGGAAGTTATTAAGAATTTGCATTTGCTCGAGACGATGTTTGAAATGAAAATCGGGGAGGGATAATATAACCCTCCACAAATTATGGTTTAAAGTGTATCAATGGAATATCTCCTCGAGCCTTTCGCTGATCAATGATAGTTTCCAGGGTTCATGCAGAATGAGCTGTCACCATGACAACTCACTAATTGCACAATTAGAAAAAAGTGCGAAGGTGGCGGTGACGGCGAAAAGAGATTAAGAATTAGAAATTTCTTAGAAGGACCAACCCATCCGCGCACAATTTTTTTTTTTTGCATTGCCTTTCAAATGAATACTTGGAAATGATAACATACTTGTGCACAAATCTTAGTTTAATTTGTAGTAATGACAAATCTTCTTCGGATTTCCAGACATTAATGACAATCTTAATAGTTCCTGCAAGATGGATACTAGCATTAAAGCTTAATTATTGCATATCTGGAAACAAGTACGAAGGCAACGGTGATGGCGAAACCGATTCCAAGAAATACCAAAGTATGGAAAGCGGTTGGGCGGGTTACAAAAGAAAAATGATAGAAGATATACCCAGGAGACGTGAAGGGCCGATGGTCATATTTCATCTTAGTGACAGATATCGATCATCAATTTGTATGTCGTGGAATTTGTAAATTGACAAGTGGACCTGTGGGTTGGCTGGCTCAACATTACACTTTCATTGTTCTGTGTCCTCCAAATAGCACTCGCAGTTTCGCGATATACAGATTGACAGATGGAATCGAGGCCTGTCGGGTTCAAGATTTCCATTTTTTAGGGATGACAATCACTATCAACTATCTAACATATCTAAAAACATTATTTTCAATACTAAATTATTAATATTACATATTGATCTTGCAGAATTTTATTAGACGAGAAAGTTTGTACAATCTGGTCGGGCTAGTTATTTAAAATTTTTGCGACAAACGAACAATACATAATAGACATGTAATTTTATAAAGTATGGACATGAGATTTTATAGAGCATATGTGGATCCCTCATTCCATACTTAGGCACTTTTTCGATTGCGGGTTCTCGGCTCGGCGGGCTGAAAATTGAGCCTCTATTGTTCCATGTCCTACAAATAGCACCCACACTTCCGCGATATACAAATAGACAGGCGGACTTGTGGGTTGGTTGGTTGAACGTTGCACTTTTATTGTCCTGTAGCGATTCCGTATTTAGCCAGTTTTTTGGATCAGGGGCTCTTGGGATGGTGGGCAAAAAATTGGGCCTCTACTATTTCACGCTCTACAAATAACACCCACAATTCCACGATATACAAATTCAGAAGCGGACCTGCGGTAAATTATTACTGTTAAATATTGATATTGCAAAATTTAATTAGACAAGAAAGTTTGTACAATCTGGTTGGCCGAGTGATATAAAAGTATTCCAACAAATGAGCAATACATAGTAAACATGTACTTTTATAAAGTATGGAAATGAGATTTTATAGAACATATGTGAATCCCTCATTCCATACTTGGGCAGTTTTTGGATCGCGGCTTCGCGGCCTGGCGGGCTGAAAACTGAGTATCTATTGTTCTGTGTCCTATAAATAGCACCTACACTTCCGCAATATACAAATTGACAGGCAAACTTGCGGAGATGACTCTCTATATAAAGTATGGACATGAGATTTTATAGAGCATATGCGGATCCCTCATTCCATACTTAGGCACTTTTTGGATCGCGGGTTCGCGGCTTGGTGGGCTGAAAATAAAGTCTCTATTGTTATGTGTCCTACAAATAGCACCCAGACTTCCGCAATATACAAATTGACAGGAGGACCTACGAGCTGCTTGGTTGAACATTGCATTTTTATTGTTCTAGAACATATGCGGATCCCTCATTCCATACTTGGGCATTTTTTGGATCACAGGTTCGCGACCTGACTGACTGAAAATTGAGTATCTATTGTTCCATGTCCTACAAATAGCACCTAGACTTCCGCGATATACAAATTGACAGGCGAACTTGTGGACATGAGTCTCTATATAGAGTATGGGCATGGGATTTTACAGAGCATATGCGGATCCATCATTCCATACTTAGGCACTTTTTGGATCACGAATTCTCGGCCTGGCGGGTTGAAAATAGAGTCTCTATTGTTCCGTGTCCTACAAATACCACCCAGACTTCCGCGATATACAAATTTACAGGAGGAATTGAGGGCTGCTTCGCTGAACATTGCATTTTTATTGTTTAGTAGCGATCCCGTATTAATTCCATATTTAGCCACTTTGTTTGATCGGGGGATTTTGGGCTGGCTCGTTGAACATTGCACTTTCATTGTTCTGTGTCCTCCAAATAACACTCGAACTTCCGCGATATGCACATTCACAGATGGACTCGAGGGATGACGGGTTCAAATTTTCCATTATTTAGGGATGGAAATCCCTATTAACTATCCAACATATAAAAAAACATTATTTTCAATACTAAATTATTAATATTACATATTGATATTGCAGAATTTAAGAAGAGGACAAAGTTTGTCCATTTTGGTGGACGGATTGATATAAAAGTTTTCCGACAAATGAGCAATACATAGTAAACATGTACTTTTATAAAGTATGGACATGAGATTTTATAGAACATATGCGAATCCCTCATTCCATGCTTGGGCAGTTTTTGGATCACGGGTTCGTGCCCTGGCGGGCTGAAAATTGAGTATCTATTGTTCTGTGTCCTACAAATAACACCTACACTTTCACGATATACAAATTGACAGGTGGAATTGCAGAGATGACTCTCTATATAAAGTATGGACATGAGATTTTATAGAGCATATGCAGATCCCTCATTCCATACTTAGGCACTTTTTGGATCACGGGTTCGTGGCCTGACGGGCGGAAAATAGAGTCTCTATTGTTCCGTGTCCAACAAATAGAACCCAGTCTTCTGTGATATACAAATTGACAGGAGGACCTACGGGCTGCTTGGCCGAACATTGCATTTTTATTGTTCTAGAACATATGCGGATCCCTCATTCCATACTTGGGCACTTTTTGGATCGTGGGTTTGCGACTCGAGGGGCTGAAAATTGAGTATCTATTGTTCCTTGTCCTACAAATAACACCCAAACTTCCGCAATATACAAATTGACAGGTGGAATTGTGGACATGAGTCTCTATATAAAGTATGGGCATGAGATTTTACAAAGCATATGCAGATCCCTCATTCCATACTTAGGCACTTTTTGGATTGCGGGTTCATTGCCTGGCGGGCTGAAAATAGAGTCTCTATTGTTCCGTGTCCTACAAATACCACCCAGACTTCCATGATATACAAATTGACAGGAGGACTTGCGGGCTGCTTCGCTGAACATTGCATTTTTATTGTTCCGTAGCGATCTCGTATTAATTCCATATTTAGCTACTTTTTTGATCGGGGGCTCTCGGGCTGGCTGGCTGAACATTGCACTTTCATTGTTCCGTGTCCTCCAAATAGCACTCGGACTTCTTTGATATACACATTCACAGATGGACTCGAGGGCTGACGGGTTCAAATTTTCCATTGTTTAGGGATGGCAATCCCTATCAACTATCCAACATATAAAAAAACATTATTTTCAATACTAAATTATTAATATTACATATTGATATTGCAAAATTTAAGCAGAGGACAAAGTTTGTCCATTTTGGTGGACCGATTGATATAAAAGTTTTCCGACAAACGAGCAATACATAGTAAACATGTACTTTTATAAAGTATGGACATGAGATTTTATAGAGCATATGCACATTCCTTATTCCATACTTAGACACTTTTTGGATTGCGAGTTCGCACCCTGACATGCTAAAAATTGAGGTTTTATTGTTCCGTGCCTTACAAATAGCATCCAAACTTCTGCGATATACAAATTGACAGGTGGACTCGGGCTGGTTGGCTGAACATTGCACTTTTACTGTCCCATAGCGATCCCATATGAATTCCATAGTTAGCCATTTTTTTTGATCGGGGCCTCTCGGGTTGGCGGGATAAAAATTGGGCCTCTATTGTTCCGCGCTGTATAAATACCACTCACAATTCCACGCTGTATAAATACCACTCACAATTCCGCGATATACAAATTGACAAGCGAACACGAGCTAGCTGGCTCAACATTGTAGTTTCATTGTTCCGTGTCCTCCAAATAACAGGCAGAGTTCCGCAATATACAGATTGACAGATGGACTTGAGGGCTGGCGGGTTCAAGTTTGCCATTGTTTACATATGCTAATCCATATCAACTATCTAACATATCTAAAAACATTATTTTCAATACTAAATTATTAATATTAAATTTTGATATTGCAGAATTTAATTAGACGAGAAAGTTTGTACAATCTGGTCGGGTGACTGATATAAAAGTTTTCTGACAAACGACCAATACATAGTAAACATGTACTTTTAGAAAGTATGGACGGCATTTTATAGAGCATATGTGGATCCCTTGTTCCATACTTGGGCACTTTTTGGATCACGGGTTCTCGGCCTGGCGGGCTGAAATTTGAGCCTCTTTTGTTCCGTGTTCTGCAAATATCACCCAGACTTCCGCGATATACAAATTGACAGGCGGACTTGCAGACTCCACATCTGGAAGGTTCAAGATTGCAATTGTTTAGGGATGTTAATCCTATCTAACTTTATCTAAAAACATTATTTTCAAATACTAAAATATTAATATTCACTATTGATATTGTACAAGTGAATTACATTAAATTATTAAAGGATGTTAAATCGCTTATTTTAAAAAAAATGAAGCAAACAAAAGAAAGTTTTTTTAAAATTCTATCACCGCAAGCATAACAAGGAACAATTTGAATTTTAAGGCCCTCTTGTTCATATGATAGCACAATTGCACTCCGCACAATATATATTCATTGATTTCAAATTATTCCAGGATATTAATTTTGCCAAGTTCATCGAATAAGCAAAAATGGCAAAACAACGACCAATTTGAATTTTGAGAGTCTCTTGTTGCTATGATAGGACAATTGCACTTCTCACACTATATATTTGTTGATTTCAAATTATTTCAGAACAATAATTTAACCAAGTTCATCGGTCAAGGAAATCTGCTAAAGCAAGCCACATAGTACATTTGCGTCACAACGCCATAGAAATTATCAGGTGGATTTGCGGGCCAACTGGCTAAAAATTTCAATTATATTGTTCTGTGTCCTCCAAAGAACAGTTGGAGTTCCACGGTATAAAAATTGACAGAGAAAACAGATAACCAAGAACTAACCATACTTTAAAGAGGCCGCAAACAAGTTCCCAGAAGGTTCCATAGAGCATAACCCATCGACCTTTGCACCAAACAATTTGATATACAAATAAAAGACGTCGCCACATTCGTTTTCTCTTGCATCTGGTATATGTTCCCAGTAGAAAATAACCGGGAACATGCGATATATGGGGATTACAGAGATATGGGCCAAGTCCAATGAACATTCATCTGGATGTTGAACAAATATTACAGAGACACATGAGGTGTTTTCATTTCCTGCCAAAGTTTGATATTTGTTTTTCCCCTTTTTTAGCCGATATGAAAAATTGCATTGTCCTCATTCAAGGTGAATTTGC
The DNA here is from genome assembly GCA_010110895.2 of Picea sitchensis. Taxonomy (NCBI): domain Eukaryota; kingdom Viridiplantae; phylum Streptophyta; class Pinopsida; order Pinales; family Pinaceae; genus Picea; species Picea sitchensis. The sequence goes on from SNQJ01S0151760.1 coordinate 40,631, forward strand.
TGTGTATCCGAAGCTGCCGCATCATGTAGACATTGCTTGCCTTTTTTTGTAGATACGTTTCATACGACAACTCTGCCAACTCAGGAAGCACATTTTGTAACAAAGGTTGGCTAACCATACAATGCACAGTTGTGTTACCCACGGTTCGGATAAAAAGATTCACACAATGTCCATATATATATGGACATTTTTCACCGCATCACAGATAATCAATCATATCATCACTTATCAAAGCGGAGGCAGAAGCAACAGAGTTGCATTTTGCACATACAGGCTCAAAGGGGGTCGAGTACAAATTGGCTGCAACTAAAAGACCTTCAACTTGGGAATGCGAGAAAAGGGATTAATACATTGAACAACATAATACACAACTGCACCCCCCCGTCCCCTCCCCTCCCCTCCCCTCCCGTTTAAAAATAAAATAAAAAATTAAGTAGGTGCATAAATTTGTTGAAGGCTATTTCTATAAGCAAAGTGAGAATGATTTTGTGGATGTCTATGCACAACAATTGTAGAGCTAGCCAGTTTCTTCAGATCCTCTACTATATCTACTCACAACTCTGTTACAAACGTTTCCTAGGTTGTCCAAAAGATCCTTTCTCTAGCATCCCTCTTCTGTGTTATATTTTTGAACAACATAAGTGGAATCTGCCCTCTATGCAATTGTTGTTTCATTGATGAAAACAAATATGAATACGTATCGAACAATTGTAGCTGCAACATGGAACAATGCAATATTTGTGTAACTTATCCGACATACATGCACATGCAAAAGTAAAGGACAAAACTGAATATAAAAAGCGGTACCATTGCCTTGTCGCTATCGGACTCTCCATCCTTTATATGGAGAATGTGTTGCAAGCCAAATTTTCTTGCCAGTGTGATAGAAACCCCAATTGTTATGATTGGGTAAATATCAGTGCTCTGTGCAAGCTGGATGATAGTCGAGTCCGAGACGAAACGATATTCTGAAAAAACAACGATAATTTTTTCCACAATGCTTGTTTCGTTGAGCGAAATAATTCGATCACAATCACCACAGTCATATACTGTTTTGGGCAATATATTAAAATATGTAATGGATATCTCATTACGCGACAATATCTTTTCTGCATGTTTCTGGACAAGTTGTGGAGGAACAAACAATGTTACTGTCATCATGGCGTCCTTGTCTGTCATTTCAACACACATAATGGATCTATTGTTTTCCTTGTCCAGGTAGGTGCTATAGACAACCATTATGTCCCCGACGAACACTTGTCCAGTTTGGCGGTTGTTCAAACCCTTTATTGACAGTACTTTGGATGTCACAACTCTAGACCTGATGACATTTTTTGAACAGGAAAACTAAAGTGAATGGTATTGTGCTACAAGTACATGCATAGTTTTGATGAACTATGGAACCAGAGTTTCGCAACCACACCTCTTAGTCTGCGGAACATGCAACACGTTCAACGTCTCACTTGTACTTGTTGATACTTTTTGCGAGCTGCAAACCATGTATTGCAGATGACATCAACATATCCACCATGCCATAGATGAATATATATCTCAACAATTTTTTTTAGTAAACATAGTAAGAGCAGAGCGTATGCATCTTTACCTTTGGCCTTGCCGATCTGTCGATGTCTGGGATGACTGACTGCTCATACCTGTGTCACTAGTCCAACTTTTTCTGATGCAAGCATGTGCAGATGAACATAAGGACTAAACAAGCATATGCATTGTATATTGTCCATCGAAAGGACCAAATAACCATAAAACTGTATGCATTTGAATTTTTTAACTGGAGAAATGTTTAACAGTAAACATGGTGTGAGCACAGGGCACCATGGCCAATCTGTATATCACGGACCCTCGAAAGCCAGGGGAGCAATCTTCAACCTGCCAGCCTGGCACCCGCAATCGAGAAAGTGGGTAACTATGGAAGAAGGTAGAAGCATGACCACATATGTGAATCCGTTAGTCCACCAACTGATGCACGAAGGAATTTTCGGAAAGCACACTAGGTAGATGAATTAGAAAACAAAAGGGATAATAGAAAATGGAAAAAGTAGAAATAGGGAGCGTTGTTATGAACATAAAATATACATAAATAGATATTCATAACATAATAATAGTTAATAAATAATAATTATTAATAATGAAAGGTCATGTCTCAAAGGACATGACTATTGGTAAAGGGCACCCCTGTGTGGGTATATAAACAAGCCCTCATTTCTCAATTGTAATAATCTTATCATATCTTATTATTCATTTATTGTTTACAGTCCTATATGGATTACTTTGTTATATTCCAAATATTTTGGATTATTCTTGTGTGAGCGA